>CAWUOW010000484.1:0-39614 GCA_963924055.1 Drosophila limbata
AGACTTAATTACATGGGTTAGAGGAGATCTTAATGTTATCTTATGCTAAGCTTAATTAACTGTAAATGCATGTATGCTGCATCTCTTCGGTTGCATGTATAAGTTGTTGTTAAGCTTTAATTCGTACAGAGCTTTTGGTTTGTGTCTATGCTAAGCATTTGGATCATATGTTGATCATTTGGTTTATGTACATGATAAGCTTAGCGGATAATTGTTGTGTGCTTTTGGTTTGTGTATATGATAAGCTTAGCGCGTAATAGTGATGATTATATCACGACAGAGTAAAAGCTTCTCTTTTGCCTGCGTTAATGTAAGTTGAGCATCGGCCGCTCTTGGTATCGCGCGTAAGAAGCAAAGAGAGAGACAAGTAAAAGCTTCACTTTTACTCTCTTAAGTCAAGTGCCTTGACCTATATTTCGGCAAGCACAAGCAATGCAAACGATCAGCTGTTTGCACAATTAAAAGCAAATACATTAAAGCACAAAGTAAATACTATCTTGCTGCCTGAAAAGGCTTAATTTTATTTAAATCATTTTCTCTCGGGATTCAAAATTAATTTTCGTATTTAGCTCTATCGTATCTTACTCATAATATTATAAATAATTATTATTATAAAATATTTACATACATGCCCATATTTATTAATTTTTATATGATAATTGTATCTTAATCTATAATAGCCCTCATTTACAGCAGCTCATAGATACTTGCAAATGTTTTGTTATTGAGTCTGTCTGTCGCAATGTTCTTTTCTTTTGTTAAGATTATAAATATAAATATGTTCGCCTAAATTCTGAATTATTTTTCTGGAGCCATGCTTTTCCGAGAGGAGGGGAGGTAGCCAATCCAAAGCTATTTTTGGGATCCTGACCAAACTGTTTAATTGGTTAAACACAGGATCATGGTAGGGAGGGCGAGTGCATCAAACACCAAGGCACAGATAACAAATAGCCCAATTTTCTTTTGTCCTTAATCTGTTGTTTCCTTTCGCTATCTTACTCTTTCCTGTGCTACTCCTAGTTTCCCTCCTATTTCCTCAGTTTTGTAAAAACAGTATGCGATCTCTTAATGAAGTATGATATAATAAAATGGAGCAATTTAACCGGTGGTTAAAACAACAACCCACTCTCATGTCGTTGAGCAATAGCTGTGGAAGCAAGCGCATACTCCGGTCCTGGATTACACCCCCAACCGCTCTCAACAAAAAGCGATCGTTATTCGTTACAGTACTTATATTATTATTATATTTTATTTGGCGCCCGAACGTGAGGCCGAATCGAGATTTAGATTTGGATATGTTAGATATTTGAACTAAACTTGTTTTGCGCCGAGGTATTTATTTATTCTCATCGAGTCAATATCATCCAGTGACTTATATCCTAACCCAATTCCTACTCCCAAGCCCACTTGTCCTTAGCTAAAAACTAGTAGTTTGTTGAGAACTTACAGATTCAAAATATCTGTGAGAACCAAGCTAGAAAAGGTTTTAGTTAGCACGCTACTGTGAGATTTCCAGGAATTATACTAGCTTCTACATAGCTGTATAACCGGAATCTACTTACACATAGGCGTTAATTTTGTGCAGGAAATAATGTCAGTCAAAAGGCTAGATTGTTTTTTTGTTGGCGCTGCAAAAAGCATAATGCGCAGGTCAACATTGGCAGATTTGGTTATTTTGATATTTGTAATAGGTTTGATTGTACTATCTCTGATATTGTGGACTATTTCCAACTTAGTCAGCTACAGCCAAATATTAGTAAAGACAATTAAATGTTAACTATTACAATTTTTTCTCGTCTCTTCTCTTCATTACTTCATTAATTAATTCTTTCTCGAATCAGGCAACTTCAGGTCGTCCCTGGAACATTGTTTGTGTCCCAGAGCTACTTTCATGCCGTTCAATCTGAAGCTGACGCATTCCCTACAGTTTTTTTTGTTACCCCTTATTTCTTTTGAGGTCGAAAGAAATAGATTGTTGGCTATTTTACTCTCTTTAAGGTTTTGCATGGTTTCCAGAAAATAATTACATTTGAACTATTGTTCTGTGTTATTTTTGTTGGTATTATTCATTACCTCGCTACGTTATTAAATTTTTACTCAAGCATAGGTCGAAATAGAGAACCTTGCTAGGAAAAATAAATATTTGGACTATCATGCCACTTGCTAGAAGTCCAACAAATTCAGTGCAAAGAAACAATCTAGACACTATTTGTTGCGTGTGTACGAAAGAAGTCGAGTACCCGGCTCAGCTGCTAACGACTAGGTGCAATCACTTCTTCCATCACGCGTGCTTTAATACTCGTACCAGTAACAAAAATTTGTGTCCAGTGTGTCGAACGTCCCTTAGTCGAACTGACGTAAACTTGGCAGAGGAGCTAGAAGCTGCCCAATCAAGTTCAAACGCGTTAGCAATGCCACCAATTACAACTAGATCGCAGAACAAGGGAACTGCATCAAGTTGTGCGACAAGCACGAGCGCTCAAGCTGGTGATATGCAAGGGGCACGTTCTCAATCAGAGAGAGAGCAACAGGGACATTTACAATCGGTACCAGATCCAGAAATTCCGAATCCAGTAGAGCAGGGCGGCAATATGGATACCAGAACACCTGTAGATCAGAACGCTCTGGCCAATGTCTTACAACAAGCAATTAGTAATGCGTTGGCTGCAGCATTAGCTCAACAAACACAATTGCTGACCCAAACAATAGAAGCTGGTTTCCAACGAATGACGATAGCTTCTGCTACACATTAAGAAGTCGCTCAGCCTGTGGATAGATTGTCTCCACCTGAGCAGCAGCATCAAAGCTTTGAGCAGCTATTTGGCGTTAACAACCGTCCAAACTTTGGAATAAATCAAGATGCTCCACCAATTGTTAGTTCTCCTTTTGGTTCCCAGCAGAACAGTCAGTTGAGGCCCGACAGAATCAGTCAAATAATATTTAACTGGAAGTTGCGTTTCTCAGAGCAATCCAAATCTTCAATAGATGACTTTCTCTATCGAGTAGAAGCTCTCACGATGCAGACGCTAGGCGGCAACTTTGAGTTGTTATCACGCTATGCTAGCAATTTATTCGAAGGTAGTGGTAGCGAATGGTACTGGCGGTATCATAAGAGAGTCCCAGTAGTGCGCTGGGCAGACTTACGCAAAGCATTAAAAGAACAGTTCAAAGACGGTCGAACTGACCATGAAATAAGCACCGCTATTACTCAGCGAAAGCAGAAAGGCAATGAACCTTTTGATCAGTTTTATGAGGCGATAGTAGCTATAGCAGATAGGCTAGTACACCCAATAAGTGAACAAGCCTTGCTCGAGGTACTAAGAGCATCGATTACATTGTACAGCTGCGGCATGTATTTCGTACTCGCAAACGTTTAATTAAAACCATAACCCCGAATAGCTCTTCCACTCCCCGTGTTGTGGCTAGACGCCATATTAGCTAAGTTACTGTGCAAACCGGTAACGACAGCTTTTTGGACGAAAAAGAGTCCGTCAATCTAGATGTTGAAGCGCTGACTTTATCCTGCTGGAATTGTGGCAAAAACGTCCATCGTTACCAAGACTGTGTAGCGGAAAGAACTATATTTTGCTATGGGTGTGGCAAGCGTGACACATACAAGCCATCGTGCCCAAAATGTGGTTTAAAAAACGATCGTCAGCGTGCACCTTTACACAGTGCACGCAAACTGATTACCAGAGCAACGAACACAGAGTAATTGAGCATGATGCAAATCAACTCCATTCTTCACCTGACAGATCCCAAAACTCAGCCGTACCATTGCCAGAGCGTTCGCAGCATTTGACTATAGAAAAAAGTAGAGATCAGAAACGCCAAACAGCTCATTGGCAACAACAAAAAGAATTGTAAAAAGCAGTTTTATCCTCCGTTATTAGCAACTATGGTGATCTTCGACCTTATGCCAAGATAACACTACTGGGAAAAGTTATCAGTGGACTCAAGGACACTGGCGCTTCCATAAGTTGTATTGGGGGAAAATTGGCTCATGAACTGATTAAAAATAATACGGATTATAAACCATTAAAGGCCAATGTACGCACTGCAGACGGCCAAGGTCGGAAAATAGTAGGTGTAATTAAAACTGATGTCAATTTTAGAGGTGTGTCGAAAAGCTTATCTTTTTATTTAGTTCCCAGCTTAGCACAATCGTTGTATTTAGGCATTGAGATTTGGAGAAGTTTTGATCTTTTACCTTTATTTCTTCTGAACAAAGAACATTCTTGTTTAATATCCAGCATAGGCTTTACGGATCCTTTACAAATTCCTTTAGACGAACAGCAAAAACAAGAATTAATTGAGACTGTTCGAAAGTTTCCATCTTTTGCTGAAAAGGGATTGGGAAAGACAGGTTTAATATATCACGATATTGAAGTTACAGAGTGCAGTCCGATTAAAGAACGCCATTATGCACTGTCGCCTGCAGTAGAAAAGCTAATGTATCAGGAATTAGACCGCATGTTAGCCCTCGGCGTAATTGAGGAATCGAATAGCCCATGGAGCTCCCATGTTGTGCTGGTGCAGAAACCTGGAAAGGTTCGATTGTGCATAGATTGCAGAAAAGTAAATAATGTTACTGTGAAAAACGCCTATCCAATGCCTCTGATAGATGGGATTCTGAGTAGATTGCCAGAAGCGGAGTTCATCACGAGCATCGATTTGAAAGATGCGTATTGGCAAATCCCTCTAGCAGAAACAGCTAAGGAGAAAACGGCTTTCACTGTTCCTGGCCGGCCTCTTTATCAGTTTACGATAATGCCGTTTGGTCTTTCAAATGCACCGCAGACCATGTCCAAACTTATGGACAAGGTTATACCGCCATCGCTCCGAAACGAGATATTTATATATCTCGACGATTTGTTGGTGATCTCTGAGGCATTTGAAAAACACATGATTGTTCTAAAAGCTCTAGCCGAAAGATTTTCCCAAGCTGGACTAACTATCAATGTCCAGAAGAGTAAATTCTGTTTAAAGGAAGTTGAGTATTTAGGTCATGTAATAGGATATGGAACGATAAAAACAGATCCAGAGAAAGTAGCAGCTGTTCGCGATTTTCCAGTGCCTCAGTCAATCAAGCAAGTACGCAGGTTTTTAGGGACGACCGGATGGTACCACAAGTTCTTAAAAAACTATGCTGGCATTTCTGCGGCTATATCGGATACACTGAAGAAGAGAAAAAAATTCGTGTGGACCGAAGAAGCGCAAAAGGCCTTCGAAAATTTAAAGGATCAATTATGTAATGCTCCCGTTCTACACAGTCCCAACTTTTCCATTCCCTTTGCGATTCATTGCGATGCAAGCCATACTGGTGTTGGAGGCGTGCTGATGCAAACTGACAGCGAGGGCAATGATGTGCCCATAGCATTTATGTCTCGCAAGCTTAACAGTTGCCAAAGGAACTATTCGGTAACTGAGAAAGAATGCTTGGCGGCCATAATGTGTGTAAAGAAATTCCGAGCGTATGTAGAGGGCCATGAATTTTCAATTCATACCGACCATGCATCGCTAAAATGGCTAATGTCACAGACAGATTTAAACTCCAGATTAGCAAGATGGGCCCTAAAACTTCAAGGATTCTCCTTTAAAATATTCCATCGCAAAGGTAGTCAGAACGTTGTTCCTGATGCATTGTCCCGAGTACATTCTGAAGACTTATCAGCCCTTAGCAAAAACAGTATAATTGACTTAAATGCTGAACAATTTAATTCCATCGAATATCAGAAACTTAAAGATGCAATCATTGCGAATCAAATGCAGACGCCTGACATAAAAGTGATTGACAATTACATTTATCGTCGCGCTGAGCACGCGCCAGGCGAACAGATCGCAGATGACTCCTGTTGGAAATTATGGGTACCAAAAGATCTTGTTCCAGAAGTTTTAAAACTGGCTCACGAAGATCCTTTGGCAGCTCATAGTGGTTTAAGCAAAACCTTAGAAAAAATTCGTCGGTATTATTACTGGCCGAATTAAGTTAGTGACGTTAAGTCTTATATTAATGATTGTGGTATTTGTAAGTGTAGTAAGCACCCAAATCGTGTGCTTCGTGTGCTTGAAAGCGACATCAGAAAAAAGTAGAATTTTTCAGAAATTGTATGTAGATTTTCTAGGCCCATATCCACGAAGCAAAGCAGGAAACATTGGAATATTTATAGTATTAGACCACCTATCAAAATTCCCTTTTCTAAAGCCAGTAAAAAAATGTACAACCGACGCAATCATCAGCTTTCTAGAGCAGGACATTTTTCATACTTTCGAGGTGCCAGAAGTGGTAGTATCGGACAATGGAATCCAGTTTAAATCACATCAGTTTAATGCTCTGTTGCAAAGATATAATGTGCAGCACGCTTATACTGCAGTATATGCCCCACAAGCAAATGCGTCTGAACGTGTTAACCGCTCGGTGATCGCTGCAATAAAGTCGTATATAAATCCAGATCAGACCAACTGGGATGCACACCTTAGCCATATATGCTGTGCGTTGAGGTCCTGTACCCATTCGGCCATAAATGACAGTCCTTATAGGGTCACTTTTGGACAACACATGATTACAGACGGGAAAACGTATACTTTGCTGCGAAAACTACAGCAGTTAGAAGACCGAACCGTAAACTTTTACAGAGAAGACTCGTTTGATCTCATAAGAAAAACGGCTCAGAAATCAATACAACAGCAGCATCAACGTAACGAAAAGACCTATAATTTGCGAAGTCGCGATGTTGACTATAAGCCGGGACAAGAGGTGTATCGGCGAAACTTCCAACAGAGTAATTTTGTCAAAGGAGTTAGAAAGAAATTTGGCAGTAGTTATTATGAGTTAGAAGATTTGCAAGGCAGGTTAGTAGGAAAGTTTCACGCAAAAGACATTAAACAGTGAATATCCTATACAGTGCTCCAAGCGGGTATCCCACTTTGTCGCTTTCACCGACTAAGTGTGATTTTGGCAGGGGGTGTGTAACAGACCGCTTGTAGCTTTTAATGGAGGCACCGGAAAGTATGCACCACCATTTTGAAAATCAACTGACCCCTAACGTATGCAACAAAAAGGATAAATATTGTAATAATATTGTAATTTTCCGTCCATTAGAACTAACAAATATTCATTTAAAATCTATATATATAAAACTCTTTGTCCTGACTGACGAACTCACTGACTGACTCACTGGCTGACTCACTGCGAATCAACGTGCAGCCCAAACGGTAAAAGGTAGAGAGCTGAAATTTGCACACAACATAGATGAGATAATTTCATCGTGCAATAAGACGGCGTTTTGCGAAATTCCACCTGTAAGAGGGTCAAAATCAAGGTCAAAGGTCACGGAATTGCTTAGTATGAAAAACTTTTTTGTTTCTTAAGATATCTCAACCAAACTCACAGATTATATATTTGGTACTGTCTCTTACATTCTGACCAAATTTGGTCAAAGTGGAATGACTATATCATATAGCTGCCATAGGAACAATCCGATGAAAACCACCTTTAGTAAGAAAAACTTTTTTGTTTGTTAAGATATCTCAACCAAACTCACAGTTTACATGTTTGGTACTGTCTCTTACATTCTGAAGAAATTTGGTCAAAGTGGAATGACTATATCTTATAGCTGTTATAGAAACAATCCGATGAAAAACACCTTTAGTATGAAAAACTTATTTGTTTCTTAAGATTTCTCAACCAAACTCACAGATTGTATGAATGGGTCTGTCTCTTACATTCTGACCAAATTTGGTCAAAGTCGGATGACTATATCATATAGCTGCCATAGGAACAATCGGATGCAATCGGAGATATCCTAACAAAACTCTCAGATTAACTTTTCTTGCCAAATTTGGACTAATTCGCTTAATTTAGCTTTTTCCCGCCAAATTACCAAATCCGACTTTTTAGCCAAAGTTCAATTGCAAGGAAAAAAATTAAGGCAGCGGACAGCGGAAGCTAAATATTTCCGTTTTTTTTTTTAGAAAAAATGTTATCTATATATATAAAACTCTTTGTCCTGACTGACTGACTCACTGACTGACTCACTGACTGACTCACTGAGAATCTGTAAATGATAGGTTCCGACATATTTCAAGACGCAGTCGACTTCTCCGTTTTGCATAACTTTATTGAATGAATCTTACATATTCATGTTGGGTTCCGCTAACCCGAAACATGCATTGCTTATATCTATGTCTTATATTTACGTATAAGTATTTTGGTATATACATATGTATGCAGAAGGCAGAAGGCATACATATGTATGTCTTGACCACTTGAGCTTCAAAGTGCATGCTCAGCGTTCCCACGCGCCGCGATCGGCTTATGTATAAGCGATGGATCGTATTACATGTGCGCTGAAATGTTTATATAATTCTAAGTGGTCTTTTAATGTACTTTGGGCATTTGTATATTTGTATTTATTATGACAGAGTGTCACAATGTATTAACGGATTAGTATACCCTTTGTTTAATGATAATGGTAGGGTAGATATGCTACACCTCCCATTTTAAAGAAATGACGTAATACATGTAGTCATTTAGTGTTAGTGTTAATATATTGTACTTAATTTTTAAAAGAAATTAATTTGTTTCTTATTATAATATAAATTTATGTATAAAAATTTGTTTTTTTTTTTTTTTTTTTATCTCTTTTTTTTAAAAAAAAACATTTGTGTTCATTAATAAATTTTTTTTTATTTTTAATATATTTGAATTAACGTTTTATTTTATTTTTAACTTTCTTAGAAGAATTAGAATTAAAAAAATGTTGTTTTTTAGACACCGTACTTAAAAAAAGTACTGGTGTCTATTAACTTTGTCACAAAAAAAAAGTGCGTAACAGGCAGAAGGAGGCGTGGCAGACCCCTTAAAGTATATATATTCTTGATCAGCATCAACAACCGAGTTAATATAGCCATGTCTGTCTGTCCGTCTGTCTGTCTGTCTGTCTGTCCGTCTGTAAGAGCGCCTAGATCTCAGAGACTATAAGAGCTAGAGACTCCAAACTTGGTATGTAGGTTCGTCTATATTGCAAGCAGATCGAGTTTGTTTTAGATTTTGGATCGGACCACTATATCATATAGCTGCCATAGGAAGGATCAGTAGGAAATCAAGTCTTAGTATGAAAAACCTTTTTATTGTTTGAGATATCTCAACCAAACTGACAGTATATGCATATGGGATGATCATATACATCCTGACCAAATTTGATTGGAATCGGACCACTATATCATATAGCTACCATAGGAACGATCAGTCAAAAATCAAGTCTTAGTATGAAACACTTTTTTCCATAGTAAGTACGGGGTCTCCGACAGTCGAGTATGCTCGACTGTAGCACCGTCCACTAGTTTTTTTTTTGTTTTTGCTTTCGGTTGATCAGACCTCGTTTTTTTTTTTTTTTATTATTCTCTCATGAAACGTTTCATTGAATATATATTTTTAACCTATCCTTATGTACTTTTTGTTTCTTATTCTTATTATCTTTAATGAAAATATTATCTTTATCTTCTATTTTTTCTACTATATATGGTCCTAAATATACTGGGTCTAATTTGTGCCCTGTTTCGTTTCTTATAAGTACTTTATCTCTTACTTTTAATTCAAAATTTTTTGCTTTTTTATCATATGCTAATTTCCTATAAGCCTTGGCTTTTTCTAACATAATTCTAGCTTTTTTATATGCTATTTCTAATCTAAACTTTATTTCCTTAGAATAGTCATCTAAATTATAAATAGGATCTATGTAATTAGTTTTATTTAAATCTATGAACTCTTTTGGTAGTCTGCCAAATACTAGTTCGTATGGGCAATACTCATGCGTTGCTGATGGTGTCGTGTTGAAGCAATAAGTAAAATATTGAATCCAGACATCCCAATCAGTTTTGTCTGCAGAGATGTATGAACGAATGTATTCATTGAATGTTCGATGACTTCGTTCTATTGTCCCTAATGTTTGGTGATGATATGCAGTAGAAGTGAGATTCTTAATCTTCATATACTTACATAAATCAGTTAAAATCTGGTTTTTATACTCTGTTCCCATGTCCGAGATGAACGTCTTCATTGGACCGAACTTGAGTATGAAATTTTCGAATATAGCCTTTGCGACATTATTTGCGCTTTTGCTTTTTATTGGAATGGCTAGTAAATATTTTGTAAGGTCACAAATTAGTAGTGTCTTTTAATTTTTGCTAGCGTTCTTGTTATGCCACTGTGGCCTCCTTGAATTGGGTCATCATGGTATGTAGACAATATTTCTTGTATCTCTTTTTCATTTGTTATTTGGGTCACCGGCTGGAGTAGCGCTACTCTTAAAGATTTTAATATTTCATTGCCCATATTTTTAAAAGAATCTATTAAAACTGATTCAAAGATCTTTTCGCGCGGTGCCACTTTGAGTTGGCTGATTTTTAATATACCGGCCTCTTTTTCGAGCCTTTGGAAGAACTGACCTAGGTCGAGAATTCCATTGGTATATAAATCGCTAACTTCAATTCTTGCGATAATTTTATTTCCATGTTTTAATGAACATTTAGATTCTGTTATGCGCAAGGTCACTACTTTTCGTACTTCATCATTTGTAATGACTTCATGTACGTTGGGCTTAGATACATTTTTATGACTTTGCCTTGGCAGAAGTTCATAATTTTCTACTGTACAGTTTTTATTTTGTCTACTTTGTCGCCTGGTAGTGACTTTCAGGACTTTATGTTGCATGTCTTTTAATTCTTTTAAGGTAATACGCGAAAGTGCGTCTGCTACAAAATTATCCTTGCCCTTTAGGTATTCTACTGTGAAGTCGTATTCTTCGAGCTCTAGCCGCATGCGAGTTAATTTTGAACTGGGATTAGTCATGGAAAAAAGATATGTTAATGGTCTGTGATCCGTTTTAACAGTAAAGTGTTTGCCATAAATATATGGTCTGAAATGGGTAATTGCCCAATGAATTGCCGCTAACTCTTGTTCTGTTGTGCTCTTATTGCTTTCCCCTTTTGTAAATGAACGAGATGCATAAGCTATTGAAAGTTGAATTCCGTCGCGGTTCTGAGTTAGAACTGCTCCGCAAGCTTGTTTACTAGCATCTGTTATTATGCAAAATTCTTTGCGAAAATCAGGATATTGTAATAATGTGGGGTGCATAAGCTTTTCTTTAAGGCATTGGAATGCGTTTTGGCATTCACTTGACCATTCAAAAGGAACATTCTTTTTAAATAATCTAGTTATGTGCCGTGAATAGTCCGCGAAGTTTTTTATAAATCGACGATAATAATTGCAGAATGCTACAAATCGTCTCGCGCTGTCCGCATCATGAGGGACAGGATAATTTTTGATGACGTCAAATTTCTTGTCATCTGGCAATACTCCTTTGTCAGTGCATTTGTGACCTAGAAAAGTCACTTCATGCATGAAAAATGAACATTTTTCTGAATGCAACTTTAGGTTATATTTCCTACATACATTAAAAACATCAGTTAAGTTTTTAATCATGTGTTTTTCGGAACATCCTATCACCATTAAGTCATCCATATAAAGGAATGCCTGAGAGGGTTCTAAACCCGAGAATGCTATTGTCATCATTCTCTGAAATGAATTTGGTGCTATTTTAAGACAAATGGTAATCGCGTGAAGCGATATGAGCCATTGCTCGTTGAAAAAGATGTTATATTTCTTGAATTTTCTTCAAGTTCAATTTGGTGAAAACCTGACATTAAGTCAAGGCTGTAAGGATGTTTCTTGGGCTGGGGTATGGCTCAGTCTGGCCAGGGCCACTTGGAGCACTAGTAGTACAGGGAAGTAGTAACGAAGGGTCCTGATACGGACCACGACTACTTTGCGGGGATCAAAGGGGAAATCAGATTGATGGCTTAATAAAAGCGATAACAAAGGCCCAGGGTACGGACGATTCCTCGTGGAACACGGTGCAGACCGTAGGTGGCGCGAAGAAGAGTCGGTGCCGAAGCGAGATCGCTATGATTACGGTGGGAGCCGTAGGAATCACCAGGGACCGAGATTATCGAGCACTAACTAGTACTGCAGGGTGCTCGGGTAACTTACGAATCCTCGTGGGCCACGGTGCGGACCATGGGTACCACAGGGAAACGAAGGTACCGGAAGGGAAACGCCGGGATCACGGTGCGAACCGTAGGGATCGCCAACGACGGTCGATACTGCGGGAGTAAGGGTAGCTTACGAATCCTCATGAGCCATGGTGCGGACCATGGGTACCACAGGGAAACGAAGGTACCGAAAAGGGCAAACGCTGGAATCACGGTGCGAACCGTAGGGATCGCCAACGTCGGTACTGCTGGGACAAGGGTACCTTATGAATCCTCATGGGCCATGGTTCGGACCATGGGTACCACAGGGAAACAAAGGTACCGAAAAGGGAAAACGCTGGAATCACGGTGCGAACCGTAGGGATCGCCAACGTCGGTGCTGCCGGGACAAGGGCACAAGCCGCGATCTCACTGCGATCACGGTGCAAACCGTAGAAACCACACTGAAAAGCGACTTGACCTGTGATTTCGTCCACCCAGAATCCGATCACAACGACGGTGCAAACCGTGACAGCTGTGGCAGGGAAAGGTAACGATGCACGCCACGGATACACGGGAACAGACCACGATCTCACTATGGTCACGGTGCGAACCGTGGATACAAAATGACAGCGTTGTTGTACCCGTGATTTCGTTCACCAACTCTCCGGTCAGAAGTGACGATGCAAATCGTGACACTTATGTCAGACAGAAGGCAACGAGAAACACTACCTGCAAAAGAAATGAATCGAATCCCGACACCGCCGAAAGGAAGAAGAATCTGGCGACAATTTCTATTGCTGGTTTTAATTTATTTTCACAATTCGTTTTGTCACAATGTCGCCGATATTAATTTTGCAAATTCCCTATGCCGCACTCTGGCCCCGTCTAATGACTGTTTCCTTATATCGCTCACCTTGGTTTTAACTTTTATGTTGCTTGTTTTTGTTTTTTTTTAATAATTATTCCCACGTTGGGTGTCGTTTAGCTCTTGTTCTGGGTTTTTTTTCCCTTTTGTCTTCCGTTTGCGACTTGTAAATTGTTCACTACTGGTACACACGCGACCGGCGACTTCTGTTGCATTCCAAGAACTAAACTGCTGTCAAATTATTGGCACGCGCCAAGCTGCAATTTTTCGCAATTGTCGCTGTCGCTGACGTCATCGTTGACAAGCCTCTCTTTTCCGCTCGTAGGTCAGGCATGCGAACGCTGGCAGCGCGATCGGCGTCGCAGCGACATCGGCCCTATGCCTATGTGTGTGTGTGTAGTTTCTGCTTGCTTCTCTCGCCCGGTTCCTTTTCGGTTGCGCGCTCTCTCTCTGCGCATGTCGAAGTGTGAGAGTGCTTGCTGATTTGCGTTGATCTGGTTTTGGCTTCTCTCTCTCTCTTCGCGCATGTTCATGCGCTGCCTGTGTGTGTGTTTGCTGTTTGGCACTGCATGTCAGTGCCGGCTTTGTTAAATTCCTTTTTGCTTATTATGCGCCCATTTATGGGGCGTCACACCCCCCCCTTTCTTCCGGGTGGTGGAAAGCCACGGTCACTTGCTCCCTCTTGTTAATTTTAATTTTGTAGAGGCTGCCACCGGCGGCGTGTAGAAACTTTACATTCTTGCCCCTGCCGAGCGACACTCGCCATTTAAGGTAGATGACCAAGTCCGGGGGCACCCGCCGGCTCGGAGTCAACACCTTCCAGTCGGGTGGTGCGACGACCATGACATCATCCGTGCTCGGTGCTGCCTCGACGGCTGTCTGCACTTGGCGTTGAGCTGCTGCCGAAGTGCTTGGCAGTAGGTCGGCTTCGGTCAGCCCCTGCATCCTGCCTTGGCGTTCGACCGGTTTTGACGTGGCCGGCTGCGTGGTTGGTCTCCAGGGTCGCAGCGGTATCTCCCTTCCCTCGTCGTCGGAGCTGATGTCGGAGTAATTAGGGCCTGGTCCTGCAGGGCGACGTCCCAGACTGATGGTGGGTGGCGGGACTATTTCCCAAGAGCCGTACGGTGGTGGGGCTTCGCCGTCGGCGGGCACGACAGGGTTCTCACTATCGGAAAGCTCTGTCCAGTGGAATTCGGGATCGTCGTCGCTGATGTAGATGACATCCTCCATCGGGCTACTGCTGACTTCCTCGGTTGTCGTACTGGATATTTCCTCAATTGAGATGCTGGCACCTTCAACCCCGCGGTGTCCATGCATGGGAAGCGGTGGGCACCTCCGGTTCCATTTCGGCAACCTCCATTCCGGCCATCAGGAAATCCTCAGGACGATCGCCTAGGGCGGCGGTTTCGAACCGCGTGAAACGCGGTTTCCGGACTTAACTCGAGTCCAATCGCGGACGGTGGTCTGGTGGGTGTTGTGGGTCCCTGTGCAGGTGAGACGTTCCTTCTCTGCTGCGGTGGCCGGCGGGCGGCCGGTACTCGAGACCAGCATCTGGGGATCCTCGGTGGGCGGAGTAGCTCGGCGCGGCGTGCGGAGTCGGCCGATGATCGGTGCTGACCTTGGGGTATACTCGGTGGACGTGGCGACCTGGTGCCACGTGGTGGGGTAGCCGATACTCGCGGCCTGTTCCGAGGGTCCCTCGACGAGGGTCCGCTCTTCGGCGGGCCGTTGTGCTCTTTCCCCGATGGCATGCTGCAGAGAAATTTGATTAGATATTTACGTGTTATTGTTTGCCCCAGAGTGCGGTTTTTCCCTTGTTAGACTGTCTGGCGTGGTCGTATGGCTGATGATTTATTCGGTCTGACACCCTGGGCTGGTATCGCCCTCGGTGCTCTTGTCTGTTTCCTCTCCTTGTTCCACCAATGAATCGGCGTGGAATGCCTTAAGGTCGGCAAGACTCGCCAGGCGACGTTCTCTCCCCTTGGTGTGCTGGATTCGGACAATGTTCGGCGACATGAACGTGACCACCTTGTATGGTCCGTCGTAACGAGGCGCAAGCTTGGCGGCAAATCCCTCGGCGGCCTTGGATAAGTGGTGTTGACGCAACAGCACTAAATCACCGAGTGCCGGTTTCCACTCCCTTCGTTGTAGTGTCTGCTTTGTTCAGCGGTGGCCCGCTGCATGTTCTCCTTTGCCACCTTGAATATCTCCTGCAGGTGTCGTGCCTTGTCGTCCGGTTGCGGGGCCTCGGTACCAAGGCTAGGGGTGACTTCGTGGTATAGCATTCCAGGTAGGCGAGGTTCGCGTCCTTGCACCAAGTAAGCAGGGCTGAATCCGTTGCTATCCGACTTGCTAGAGTTAATCGCTAAACTGATTTCCGGCAGTAGGGTGTCCCAGCTGCTTTGCTCTCCGTCCAAGTACTGTGATATCATTGTATTCACTGTCCTGTTCGCACGCTTCGTGGGGTTTTGCTGCGGTGAATAAGGTGCGGTATGCTGATCGCGCGACTGGTGAATTGGGTTCCATTGTCGCAAACAAATGTCTTCGGTACCCCGAACCTTGCCAAGATGCGCTCCCGGAAGGATCGTTCCAAGTGAGTGGTAGTCGCCTTGCGCAGTGGGACTAATTCCACCCATTCGCTGAAGTGGTCAAAGAACACTAGAAGTACGGTGTGCCCTTGCTTCGAGCGAGGAAGTGGGCCCACGAAATCAGCGCAGAGAACTTCAAATGGTTCCTCGACCATTCTGGTGTGCATCTCTCCCGGGGGTCTCAACTGGCTCGCCTTGAATTTCTGGCACGTCTCGCAGCTCCGTACGTACCTTGCCACGTCTCTGAACAGTCCTGGCCAGTAGTACCGCTGAGTGACCCGGTTGATGGTCTTCCGTATTCCTTGGTGTCCTGCCGTAGGTTGATCGTGGCACTCTTTTAACACTCGACAGCGGTGTTCCTTTGGGACACACAACTTCCACGGTATATACTCCTCGTCGTCTGGTCGCTGGTTGGATCGCCGATACAACTGTTCGTTCTCTCGTACATAATCGGGATATTTCTCCGGAGCCTCTTGAAGTTGTTGCAGCATCCGTTGAATCCACTGGCATTGTATCGGTTCCTGGGTTGCCTGCTGAAGGGTTTCCAACGGTTGCCGCGACAACGCATCCGCTACCACGTTCTGACTGCCTTTACGATAGTGCACATCAAACTGATATTGCTGGAGTTCCAGTGCCCAGCGAGCAATCCGTCCAGTAGGATTCTCAATAGAATTTAGAGGTGATCGGTAATAACATCAAACCTATATCCCTCCAGATAACAACGGAGTTTCCGAACGGCCCAAACGATGGCAAGGCATTCCTTCTCTGTCGTCGAGTAGTTCTCCTCGGCTGCGGTGAGGCGTCGACTAGCATATGCTATGACCCTCTCAACTCCGTTGATTCGTTGAGTTAGTACGGCACCGAGACCGTAGTTGCTGGCATCGGTTTGTAAAGCGAAGCGTTCATTAAAATCCGGGCAAGCCAATACCGGTGCCTGAGTGAGCCGGGCCTTCAGTTCCTCGAAAGCCTGTTGTTGGCGGGCGTCCCAAGTCCACTTCTGCCCTTTTCGCAATAATCGGGAGATTGGTTGGACGATGCTGGTGAAGTTAGGTACAAAACGTCGGTAACAGGAGGCGATACCCAAGCAACGGCGAAGCTCCTTCACGTTTGTCGGCGGCAGCAATTCCCTGAGGGCGTCGATCTTCCCGGGGTCGGTATGGATGCCGGCTTCGCTCACCACATGTCCCAAGTATACTATGCTCTTCTGAAAGAAGCTACATTTGTCCTTGTTGAGTCGGAGGTTCGCCTTTCGCAGCCGCTTGAGGACCTCCCGCAAGTTTTTAGCGTGCTCTTCCAGGGTAGCTCCGATGACGATTATGTCATCCAAGTACGCAAACGCGTAAGGCTCCATCTCTGGTCCGATAACTCCGTCCAGTGCGCGTTGGAACGTGGCGGGCGCGGAGTGTAATCCAAACGGCATTACCTTCCAGTGGTATAACCCCCGACCGGGAACGGTAAAAGCCGTGCATTCTTGACTGTCTTTGGCCATGGGAATCTGCCAATACCCACTCTTTAGGTCCAACGTTGAAATGTACTTTGCGTTTCGTAACTTCTCTAGGATGTGGTGGATGCGAGGTAGCGGGTATGCATCTGGAATCGAGCGAGCGTTCAGCTGCCGGTAGTCAACACACATGCGCATGTCCCCCGTCTTTTTACCAACCAGAACGATTGGTGCACTGTGTGGGCTTTTTGACGGCTCAATTCGTCCATCCCGCAAGAGCTCATCCACCTGAGCGTCGATTATTTTCTGCATGGCCGGGTTCTTTGGATAATACCGCTGCTTGATAGGGCGGTTGTCCCTTAAGACGATGGTGTGTTCAGCGATGGGAGATACTCCCGTGATCTGATCGAACGGCAAAAGTTCTTCTTGCAAGAATCGGTTTATCCATGCCTCCTCCTCGGTGCTGGTTTCCCTTGAGTTCTCGGCGGCGCACTGTTCCGGTGGTGTCTGCACTTCTGTCGTGGACGCGGGCTTGACCTGGGTTTCCTCTCGGGCCGCCTTGGCTGCAATTCTGGGCTTACGGAACGGGTTGTTACGGATCGCTTCCATGCATACTCCGGGTAATCCGGGTGTTCGCATCGCGCCCGTTTGATCGATCGTCAACTCTACTTTCGGCAGGGTCCGAACGGTAGTGACGGTAGCGATAGGTATTGCGGTCGTTTTCGGTCTCAACTGTAGTTGTGTCGGCCCACACCCTATGCGTGCTTCCATTCCGCAGAGGAAATCCATTCCTAGGATGACGTCATCCAGGAGCGTCGGCAGAATGAGCATCGAAATGGGCACCTGTCGTTGTCCACAGTGAATGCTCACCATGAGCGCCTGCGTCACCTCCCTCAGGGTACCGTCCGCTAAATTAATCCGGGTACACACTGATCGTTGGTTCCGTGCTGTTGTCAATCTTCGGGCCACGGCTTCGCTCACGAAGCTGTGGCTTGCTACTGTGTCGATCGTAGCTAGCAAAGGCATGCTCTCGATATTAATGCTAGCGACGATGCGGCCTCCCTCGTAACGTAGTGGGGATTTTACTGTTGTTGGGTGTTCGCCGCTGTCTCCATTAGTTCCCCTGGCGGATGGAAGCGGGTATCGTTTCCCGAAACCCGGGATCGACAACAGTCTACTGTGCGTGTCCCACGTCGGCCGCAATCCCAGCAGAACAGCACCCGCGGGTTTTGACACTGCCGGCTGAAATGCCCTAACTGTCCACAGTTACGACAGGCTCTGCGTGCATCGATGCTCTCTAGGGTTTCCTCGACTGGTCGGTTGTTCATTGAATTCATCCTGGGACTAGGTTCCTGATGGCGGTTGTCTCGGTTAGTCGAAAGGCTTGCGAGGGTTGGCTGGGATGGTCTGGATACGGGGCGTGATGAGATGCGTTCTCTCTTCTCCTCATAGACATGTATCAACCGAGTCAGTTGGGCCAAGGTTGTAAAAGACTCACGCGTAGTGAACATCTGGTACTCCGGAAGCAAGTTGTCATAGACCCGGTCCAGTTCCTGTTCTTCGTTGTATTTAGCGCGTCGCATCATAACCCGTAAACTTAGCAGGTATGTCGTGAATGATTCCCCGTCTCTCTGGGTTCTGTCCCGTATTTCATCGTGTAGCCGTTGGAAGTACCGCGGAGGTAGAAAGAAGTCTAGGAATTGCTTCTTGAATTCCTCCCAAGTAGATCCTTCTAAGCTGCCGACCCGAAACCAATCGGCGGCCTCGCCGGTCAGCAATCCTGCAATGGCCGGCATGAGCTGCTGCTGCATATCCAATTGGTAGATGGAAACCATGGATTCCAGGTGCTCGATGAATCGTAACGGGTCCGCCGCTCCGCCACTGAAGAAGACACCCCACTTCCGCAACCGATCCGCAAGTCCGAGTTGTAAAAGACGCTCGTTTCGCGGACCGGAGCTGTCGAGGAAGTGGTTCCGGTCACGCGAGTTCCTTGACTCACTGGCACCAGGCATTTGGGGGGGAACGATCCAGGTTGTTGGTTCGGCGGGCGAAAGCCTGGCGGGAGTATTGCACGGTCCGTCCGGATATCCGGAAGAGCACGCCGCCCCGTCTGCTTGGTTGGTCAAGCCTGGGATCAGATTATCCCCACCTGGAGCTGGGGACACGCCTCTGGGTCGTGGCTTGGTGTCCACGGCTAGCTGTCCGGATGACCCCGACGCTGTGTTGGTCGGTTTGACCGCACCTGTTTCTACAATCGGGTTTTCCTCGGCTAGGGCAGGAGAAACTCCTCTGCAACGTGGTTTGACATCTGGTGTAGCCGCGGCTCCAAACAGCATCTCTAGGTCGGCCAATCGTTGTGAGATGTGCTTTGGTAGCCCGGGTTGGTTTGCGAACTGCGCTAATCTGCTCCGAAATTCCTCTACCGAGCCCTCGGGGTCCTGTCCAAATTCCTTGAGGATTGATTGCAGCTCGTTTTTGCGTCTGTACGAGATCCATTGTACACCCATGATGCGTTAGTTGATTTTCAGTGGTGGGTCCTTGTTATATATAGTTGCGTTGTTGATTAGTATAATCCTCGTTGCGTCTTGTAATCTTTGTCTTATATTGTAATCCTGTACCGTGGATGTTGCTCGTTGTGCTGTTAGTCGCAGACTCCTGGCCTTTGATGCTGATGCGCTTGGTTTTTAAGAATTGGGTTAAACCTTGGCAAAGCTACGAATCCTCGTGGGCCACGGTGCGGACCATGGGTACCACAGGGAAACGAAGGTACCGGAAGGGAAACGCCGGGATCACGGTGCGAACCGTAGGGATCGCCAACGACGGTCGATACTGCGGGAGTAAGGGTAGCTTACGAATCCTCATGAGCCATGGTGCGGACCATGGGTACCACAGGGAAACGAAGGTACCGAAAAGGGCAAACGCTGGAATCACGGTGCGAACCGTAGGGATCGCCAACGTCGGTACTGCTGGGACAAGGGTACCTTATGAATCCTCATGGGCCATGGTGCGGACCATGGGTACCACAGGGAAACAATGGTACCGAAAAGGGAAAACGCTGGAATCACGGTGCGAACCGTAGGGATCGCCAACGTCGGTGCTGCCGGGACAAGGGCACAAGCCGCGATCTCACTGCGATCACGGTGCAAACCGTAGAAACCACACTGAAAAGCGACTTGACCTGTGATTTCGTCCACCCAGAATCCGATCACAACGACGGTGCAAACCGTGACAGCTGTGGCAGGGAAAGGTAACGATGCACGCCACGGATACACGGGAACAGACCACGATCTCACTATGGTCACGGTGCGAACCGTGGAACCAAAATGACAGCGTTGTTGTACCCGTGATTTCGTTCACCAACTCTCCGGTCAGAAGTGACGATGCAAATCGTGACACTTATGTCAGACAGAAGGCAACGAGAAACACTACCTGCAAAAGAAATGAATCGAATCCCGACACCGCCGAAAGGAAGAAGAATCTGGCGACAATTTCTATTGCTGGTTTTAATTTATTTTCACAATTCGTTTTGTCACAATGTCGCCGATATTAATTTTGCAAATTCCCTATGCCGCACTCTGGCCCCGTCTAATGACTGTTTCCTTATATCGCTCACCTTGGTTTTAACTTTTATGTTGCTTGTTTTTGTTTTTGTTTTTTTTTAATAATTATTCCCACGTTGGGCGTCGTTTAGCTCTTGTTCTGGGAAAAAAACCCTTTTGTCTTCCGTTTGCGACTTGTAAATTTTTCACTACTGGTACACACGCGACCGGCGACTTCTGTTGCATTCCAAGAACTAAACTGCTGTCAAATTATTGGCACGCGCCAAGCTGCAATTTTTGGCAATTGTCGCTGTCGCTGACGTCATCGTTGACGAGCCTCTCTTTTCCGCTCGTAGGTCAGGCATGCGAACGCTGGCAGCGCGATCGGCGTCGCAGCGACATCGGCCCTATGCCTATGTGTGTGTGTGTAGTTTCTGCTTGCTTCTCTCGCCCGGTTCCTTTTCGGTTGCGCGCTCTCTCTCTGCGCATGTCGAAGTGTGAGAGTGCTTGCTGATTTGCGTTGATCTGGTTTCGGCTTCTCTCTCTCTCTTCGCGCATGTTCAGGCGCTGCCTGTGTGTGTGTTTGCTGTTTGGCACTGCATGTCAGTGCCGGCTTTGTTAAATTCCTTTTTGCTTATTGTGCGCCCATTTATGGGGCGCAACAAGGCATGAAAAGTATTTAGCTCTGCCCAGTTGGTCTAAAATATCATCAATTCTGGAGAGCGGGAATTTATCAGAAAGTAATTTTTTGTTGATTTGGCGATAGTCAATTACTAATCGCCATTTCTTTTATTAGGCAGTGATTTTTTCGGAACTAACAAGAGTGGGCTGTTATACTCGGATACAGACGGTTCTACGATTTTATCAGTTATTAATTTCCCTACTTGTTTTTGAATTTCTTCGACTTGGCTATGCGGGCTTCTGTAGTTTTTAATATAAATGGGTTCATCATCTTTAAGTCTTAATGTTTGCTTATAAAAATTATTTGTCGCTATTGGTTCGGTTTCCAGTCCGAACACATCACTATTGAACTTTTACTTTTGAACTGTTCTGGAAAATTTTTCATTAACTTGGAAAGAACTTGTTCGCTTCTATTTTCTGGATTTTCTGGATGTTATGAATTTCATAATCTGTCAAATTTTCGAATTGGATATTGTTTACTTTGACCAATTGGTCGAAATTAGTTGTATTTAGAAAGCGAATGTATACATGTTTGGATGCTGCTATTGTATTTGCAGTATAAATTCCAGTATGTATTTCTTGATTAGGAACAAATATATGTAAAGAAGTATAAGTAGGCTGGATATATCAGAGTAGGCCTGTGGAGTTCGAAATGCCGAGATCCGAACACAAGGCTTAGTATCTACACATTCAAAAAGGTGTCGTTGTGCGAGCAACATCAATTGTTTATATTCTAAATAAATATAGCACCTTACATTTGGGGGCTCAACCGTGTCAGTAACAAAAAAAAAAAAAAAAAAAAATTTAATTTAAAACGCTGAAAAGTTTGGTTCCGGAAAACTGGTGTGTGTGTGTAGCGGAAGTTGGTCACAAGTTGAAAGAGACTAATTCCATCGGGCATCAAACCTATTAAGCGGAACGAATATAAGCTGAATCAGGAATGAAGTATTCGGAGATAATAATGTACACGAAGAGGGAGTTGTTGGAGATATTGGAGAGCAAAGGGGTACAGATGGGCGAGGACGTATCGATCCAGCAGATGCGTGCGGCCGTCAGAAAAATATGCAATGAAGAGGACGTAGGAGTAAACGAAATGGTTGAAGCAGAAGAGGAGAGAGTCGAGAAAGGGGAGGGAAACGTTCATGAGCCGACAGATGGACTGCCTGCGTCTCGTGGGGTTAACATAAGCGTTGAGGATCTTCTAAAGTTGATGTCTATGCACAACAAGGCGGAGACAGTGTTCCTATAAAGTTTTGCAAAAACAGTTTCGGAGTATGATGGGAGTAGTGTGCAAGCAAAATTCTGGTTCGCTAGCTTTGAAGATAAGGCGGACGCTTATGGGCTGTCGGAAAAACAAAAATTCGTGCAAGCCAGTGCAAAGATGGTGAAGTCGGCCAAATTGCTCCTGGAATCTGTTTTTGTCAGCTCATACGACCAGCTTAAGGACGTGATGATTGGCGAGTTTACGAGGAAATACACCAGCGCCGATATTCATAACAAGCTGAGAGAGAGGTTAAAAGCAGAACGGGAGTCGTTTCCAGACTATGTGCTGGAGATGAAGAAAATAGCTGCGCTGAGTAAAGAAATTGAAACGGCATCGGTAATTCGCTATATAGTCGACGGACTCCGAATGCAAAGCGATTTCAAGTTCAATTTGTACTGCTGCACTTCATACTACGAGCTGAATGAGAAGTACGACATGTATGAAAGGGTGAAAGCTGACGAGAAGCAGAGTCTGGAGAAACTGCCAGGCGACAACAAAATTGAACGCACTTCGAAGGCTAGATGCTATAATTGTGGATCGAAGGAGCACCTAAGAAGAGAATGCAATAATATCACGAAGTGCTTCAAATGCAATGAGTTCGGGCATATATCGAAGAATTGTCAGGGGGCTACAAAGTGAATCTAATACAAGAGAGAAAACGTTGCAAGTTGGCCAAGCTGAATAATATAGAAGTTGAATGCTTGATAGACAGTGGATCAGATGTTTCAATTCAGAAGAAGATTTTCGGAACAATTGAAAACGTCAAGTTGCGTCGAAGTGGCTCACTGCTTAGAGGTCTTGGGAATAAAAAAACTGTGCCGATGGGAGAGTTTTTGGGAACTGTATGTGTGGATGACGTCACAGCAGAACAAAAGTTCATAGTTGTACCAGATGGAGCAATCGAGTACGACGTAATACTGGGATTCGATTTTATGGCTAGGTTCTGTGTCGTGCTGAATGAAGATGGCTACGTTTTTATGAAAAGGATGGTGGTGCAGTCAGACGAGGTGTTAAAGGAGCTTAGCGTTTACAGTGTTGTGGAAACTGAAGCTGACATACACACTCCAATGCAGTTTAAGCCTTTTGTCAAATCATTGATAGCTGATTACCAGCCAGCAAAGGTGCAAGTCCAGCCAGTGGTGGAGCTAAAGATAGTACCTGATGGTCAAATAAAGCCATTTCGCCAGCAGCCGAGTCGGCATACCCCAGCTGAGTGTGCTGCAATCCAGAAACAAGTTGAAGAGTGGTTGGAAGCTGGGATTGTGCGCAAGTCAACGTCGAATTTCGCTAGCAGAGTGGTTATCGTAAAAAAGAAAGATGGGTCAAATAAAGTTTGCGTCGACTACAGGCAACTGAACAGAATGGTTCAGAAAGATTGTTTCCCGGTACCGATAATAGACGAAGTTCTTGAAAATCTGCAAAATGCCAAACTTTTTGTGGTCATGGACTTGGAAAACGGGTTTTTCCACGTTCCGATAGAAGAATCAAGTAAGAAGTACACAGCATTTGTGACTAAGGAAGGACTCTACGAATTTAATAGGGCGCCGTTCGGGTTTACCAATTCGCCTGCAGCTTTCATAAGGCTAGTAAACCACGTTTTCCAGAATCTCATAAATCAGGATGTGATGCAACTTTACATGGATGACATTGTTATATATGCGGAGACAATGGAGGAGTGCGTGAGCAAGTTAAAGGCTGTATTGAAAGTCGCTTCAGATGGTCAACTGCGGATTAAGTGGAAAAAATGCCATTTTTTTGAAACGAGAATAGACTATTTGGGACATACAGTAGAAGGAGGTAAAGTCTGGCCGGGAAAAGAAAACAAATGCTGTTAGGAATTTCTCAGTTCCCAAGAATGTGAAAGCAGTTCAGTCGTTTTTGGGCCTAACAGGCTTTTTCCGAAAGTTTATAGAGGGATATGCGCAAATAGCACGACCTTTAACAAATCTGTTAAAGAAAGATGCTACGTTCAGGATGGAGGATTCTGAACTCAATGCAATCGATCAGCTGAAAAATGCGTTGTGTAAAGAACCAGTGCTAAGAATTTATAACAGGGATGCAGTCACAGAGTTACACACAGACGCTTCAAAGGATGGATTTGGTGCTGCATTGCTACAGAAGATGGATTCAGAGTTACATCCGGTGTTTTATTGGAGCAAAAAGACTTCAGTTAGCGATTCAAAACGTCATAGCTACATTTTGGAAGTAAAAGCGGCCTATTTAGCAATGCAGAAGTTTAGATATTACCTGCTGGGTGTTAACTTTACATTGATAACGGATTGTGCTGCGTTTACTCAGACGGTAAGAAAAAAGGATGTTCCCAGAGAAGTGGAGCAGTGGATATTATATTTTCAAGATTTTACGTTTAACATCGAGTACAGACCTGGAAAACGGATGAAACACGTTGATTGCCTTAGCAGATATCCGTGTGTGTTGGTTGTTCAATCTGAAGTTTCGGCTCGCGTAACAAAGGCACAAAAAGAGGACTCGTTTGCTAAAGCAATAATAGAGATTCTGAAAACGAGCCCGTATGATGGGTTTAAGATGAAAGGAGAAATGCTTTATAAAGAAGTAAATGGAAATGAGTTGCTTGTGGTTCCTAAGCAAATGGAAAGGGAAATAATAAGTGAAGCACTCAACTTTGGACACTTTGCGGCTGGAAAGACGATGCATGCAATACAGCAAAGATTTTGGATACCACATTTGGAAAGGAAGGTACAGCAAGTTGTCAGCGGTTGCGTTAAATGTATTATTACTAACAAAAAGCTCGGAAAGCAAGAAGGATATTTATGTTGCATCGAAAAAGGAGGTCAGCCATTGTATACGGTTCATGTCGATCACCTGGGACCAATGGACTCAACATCAAAGCATTACAAATACATTTTTGCGGTGGTGGATGGGTTCTCAAAGTTCGTTTGGCTTTATCCAGTAAAAACCACGGGGTGCGAGGAAGTGATAAGAAAGCTTGAGAGCTGGTCTGAAGTTTTTGGTGTACCGAGCCGACTAATAAGTGACCGTGGGTCTGCGTTCACATCAGGGGCTTTTGAAGAATACACCAAGTCGAATGCAATAGAACATGTGTGGACGACCACTGGAGTTGCAAGGGGAAACGGTCAAGTGGAAAGAGTTAACAGGTCCATATTGTCAATTATATCGAAATTATCTGCAGATGATACGGCAAAATGGTACAAGTTTGTGTCTCAAGTACAAGTAGCAATTAATGCGCATGTTAATAGTTTTACTAGAAAGTCTCCGTTCGAATTGATGTTTGGTGTGAAAATGCAGTCGAAAGTAAGTGACAGACTGATAAGCTTACTAGAGCAAGAAGTAGTTGATGATTTTGAAGAAGAAAGACGGCAAATGCGGGAGGAAGCAAGAGAACAAATAGGCAAAGCTCAAGAGACGTATAAAAGAAATTATGACAGAAAGCGTAAGAAAGAAAATGTTTATAAGGAAGGCGACCTGGTAGCGATAAAGAGGACTCAGTTTGTGACGGGTAGAAAGTTAGCAAGCCACCTTTAAGGACCATATGAGGTTATAAAAGTCAATCGAAACGGTCGTTACGTAGTCAGGAAAGCGGCAGAGGTGGAAGGACCAAAGACAACTTCAACAAGCGCGGACAATATGAAGGTTTGGAAGTATGTAGAGCAGAATGAAGAATTGATGTCGTCCGAATCGGATGGTAACGATGATACAGATGTATAAAGATGAAGATGATAATAGGATGAAGATGATGAAGGTGAAGACGAAGACGACAAAGATGTCGATAAAAACGTAGGAAGGAATAAAAGATGAAGTCATCTGGGCCAGATGAGAGTGAACAGGATGGCCGAATGTAAAGAAGTATAAGTAGGCTGGATATATCAGAGTAGGCCTGTGGAGTTCGAAATGCCGAGATCCGAACACAAGGCTTAGTATCTACACATTCAAAAAGGTGTCGTTGTGCGAGCAACATCAATTGTTTATATTCTAAATAAATATAGCACCTTACATATATAATCATTGACTGTATTAATATCTATTTTTCGAATGACTTGGGATCTGGCTGGCAGAATTATTGTATTGTTGCCAGCACTATATGTTATGGGAACATAAATACGATAATTTAAGTTTTGAGGTCTAATTATAAACCAGTCTTCACTTGGTTTGAAATCTAATTGACAATTGAATTTTTTAATAAAATCAATGCCTATTATTCCATCACACGGTATTGAAAAGTCTGAGTCTACTAATTGAAATTCGTATGGAATAATATATTTTGTTGATTGGAGTTCTATTGAAGTTGTTCCTTGAGATGTTATTACACCTTGGCCTATGCCTTGGATGTTTATAATTTTGTTTTCTTGAATTTTGAAAGTATCTGAATTTATTTTTAAAATTGAGATATCTGCACCAGTATCTATTAGGAATGATTATAGAAGGTGACAAATATATTAAGACTGTAATTGATGGAGTGAACCTTTGCATTTACTGAGTGGTTCCTAAAGGGTTCTGAGAGTTTATTTGGACGTTGATGTACTAAACGAGCAGTACATTCAAGTGGCCCAAACGACACCAAGCACGGGCTTGTTGACGCGCGGACAAAGACGGACAAACATTGTATTAAACAACAATAAACTAAAACATACATTAACTATAAGCTAGATAAATAAGAAATAATTGAAGTGTTAAGAAATTGTACAGAAGAAGAATTAGTAATAAATTGAGAAAGATTGTTATAATTACAACAAAGAACTCGGAAAGGGTTATGAATAGCATAGTTAGCAACACAGGATTGAAGAGAAAGAGGTAAGAAATTTCTAGAACTTCTGATAGGAACAGCAAAACTAATCTGGCTAATTAATTCAGATGAATCAATTTCACCAATAATTAGTTTGTGTAGAAAGACTACACCAAGCATTGTTCTCCGGTCAGAAAGAGATGGAAGATTAATTAGTAAAAGTCTACTACGATAAGGAGGCAAGCGAATGTTAGTATTCCAATTCAGACCCCGTAGGGCAAAGAGTAGAAACTGTTTTTGTACAGATTCTATTCTGTCCTGATGAATCTTATATTGGGGACTCCATATACAAGACCCATATTCCAGAATAGGTCTGACAAGTGAAGTATAAAGTAGTTTAGTAATGTAGGGATCGTCAAATTCTTTCGACCAACGCTTTATGAAACCCAAGACGCCAAATGCTCGATTAGCAATAGATGCAATGTGCTTGTCAAACTTCAGCTTAGGATCAAGAAGAATACCCAAATCAGTAACCGACATAATACGTTCAAGCGGTTTACAATTAAGAACGTAATTAAACACAAGCGGAGTTCGCCTGCTAAAAGACATAACTTTACATTTACTACAATTAAGATTTAAAAAATTTACTTTACACCATGTCTGAAAACTGTCAAGATCAGTTTGCAGCCTGACACCAAGAAGATTGTCAGTGGCCGACATACAAAGCTTCACGTCATCAGCGTACATGAGAACCCGAGAGTGATTTATAACGGAAGGCAAGTCATTTATAAAAAGCGTAAAAAGCAAGGGGCCCAAATGACTTCCTTGTGGAACTCCAGAATAAACTTGAACAGGTTTAGAAATTAAACCATTAAAAAAGACTTTTTGGGTTCTAAAATTTAGGTAGCTTGAAATCCACAGAATTAGGTTATTGGGAAAACCTAAAAGATGGAGTTTACGCAATAAAAGATTGTGATTAACGGAATCAAAAGCTTTGCTAAAATCAGTGTAAATGACATCAGTTTGCATTTTATTTTGAAAACCATGTATAACAAACGTTGTGAATTCCATTAAGTTAGTGGTAGTAGATCTATATTTCACAAACCCATGCTGGTAGGGTGAAATAATAGATCTACAAAGATATTGCAGCTGAGAAGTTATCATTTTCTCAAAAGCCTTAGGAATAGCGGACAACTTAGAAATACCTCTATAGTTACAGACATTAGACTTGTTTCCTTTCTTAAGGAGAGGAATAATAAATGATTCTTTCCAAATTTTTGGGAAAGAACATAACTCAGCAGACAGTTCAAATAAGTTATACAGGGGTTTCAAAAGACCTTCAGCGCAGTACCGAAGAACACATCCTGGTACTCCATCAGGTCCCGGTGAATATACCGGTTTTACAGCCTTTAGTTCACTTAAAAGCGAGCTTTCCGTAATTAAAGGTCCAAAAATGCAATTAGAAGCATTTACACGATATGGATAAGGCAATCTTAATTGATCATTTTGAATGCTATAAGTTGTTTGAAAAAATTCGGCAAATAGATCGGCAATAGCCTGATCAGAATCCGCGGTCTTTTTTTCAAAAAACACGGTTGATGGATGTGTTGATGATCTACGCTTGGAATTAACAAACGTATAAAACTTTTTAGGATCACTTCGAAACTGCAGTTTGCATCTTTCAAGATAATCTTTATAGCATTGGGCATTAAGAACAGAGAAATTGGATCGTGCAATCAGATATCGAGAAAGATCCAAGAAAGAGCCAGTTTTCTTGAACTTTTTATACATTCTTGATTTTCTAT
This sequence comes from Drosophila limbata, assembly GCA_963924055.1. NCBI lineage: Eukaryota > Metazoa > Arthropoda > Insecta > Diptera > Drosophilidae > Drosophila > Drosophila limbata. The sequence goes on from CAWUOW010000484.1 coordinate 28,940, forward strand.
TTTTCAAGCTAGTTAACTCCCTCGTAAACCAAACAGGTTTATTAGACCTGCATGGAACACATAGGGGAACACATAAATCAAGTAAGGAGTTTAAAATCGAATAAAAAATCGAGACTGCACTATCCAAATCCCTGCACCCATATAGCCGGGACCAGTCAGTCTGTAATAAGAGTTGAGAAAGCTTTGAAAAATCGGTTTTCCGAAATTGACGAGCTCTCTTTTTATGCTCATTACACAAATTAGGAGCCCGGACAGGTAAGTCCATCAACACCTCCAAAGTCGGATGATAAGGGTCTTCAGGAAAGGATATGGGATTAGTACGAGAAACAGATAAGAAAGAGGGATCCAAAACAAAAATAAGATCAAGCATCTTATTCAGAGAATTTGGGATATCATTGATCTGACACAATGACATCCCAAAAAGATTATCAAGAAAATCATTTTGCGTCGTGGAAGTCAAAACGCTGGAGTCAGAACACAAAATCCATTGTGTTCCGGCAATATTGAAATCACCAAGAACAACAAGAAAATCACGATCTGAGAGCATAGATAAGACAGAATGTATAGCAGAAGCATGCAAAGTATAGACTGAGTTGTCTGAAGAAGGAGGGATATAAGAACATGTAATGTAAACATTAATGCCACATATACTCATTTTGACAGCAACAAATTCAATATCGGTAGAACTATCGGTTATTACTACTTCCGAAGATAAATCAGCATCAATAGCAATAAGCACACCACCACCAATTCGTGGGGTACGATCTTTTCTATAAATGGAGAATTTATTAGAAAGAATTTCAGAATTATGAATGTCGGGCCTTAACCAAGTTTCTGAAAAGGCAACGACATTAAAATTAAAGGACAGGCTATTTAGATAAAGATTACTAAGTTTACTACGACGCATTTTGCGCCACTCTGACATTGTTTTGGCCATTATTTCGGTAATAATTGTTTCGATTATGATTACCACGACCATTGCCTCTACCGCGGTAATTACCTCTGTTGTAATTACCACGTTGGGCTTGACCTCTCTGGGAGTATAGAATGGAGCTTGCATTACCCGTCATTTCAATACTACAATGTAAGTATTTACTGACGGCTTCATTCATTGTTGCAAAATTGCCTGCTTCCAGTATTGTCTTTAGTTTGCCATGATCACAATTTTTGATCATGACATTGATTGCTTCCTTTGTGCTAAACTTATCTGCATGTTCAGATGGCAATCCCTCATCGATATACGAGGATTCAAGCAATCTTCGTAGATTATCGATTTCGTTAGTAAATTGAGTAGCTGTTTTGCCTTTTTGATAGACATTAGCCATTTTTGCTTTTACTACGTCGGATGTTTCACCGACGATTGTGTTCTGCAATTTTTCAATGATTGCTTTAATATTTGTCTCATCTTGTACTTTATAGAGGGTTGAGCCAATTATTTTAGACTTTATTACCTCTATTGCGATTGATTCATATGACCCTTTTGTCATATTAACCAGCTTAATTGCCGTTATGAATCTTTGGAGATGGATTTTTTTTCCATCAAATTCTGGCACTGATTGTGAAATCTCTTTTATATACGCCCTTTGGGCGGCTGATTCGTCCGGCATCGTAATAGATTTTTCTTCTATCACTTTGGAGTCAGTATTGGAATCAGAGCTAACTGGATCTGATGTTTTGGGTATTTTTGATACCTTTGAGGTCATCGGATCTTTGAAATCTGTACTTTCTGGTTCGGTATCTGGTTCTAGTAGAGCAGATTCATCGAACACGGCTGCAAAATTTAAAGTATTTGGAACTAAAATTTTTACGTCGTGCCGTTTTATGACATGTAGGAGACTTTCCTTAAGCCATTGTATTACGTCCTTTAATTGTATGGACTGTAACGAATCACATTTTCCCGAATTGTCAATTACAATTTGGCGTACTGTATTGAATGTAGTAACCAGTACTCGAAAATGTTTTAGTTTCGTACTCTTTGAAATAGGTGCAGTTTTATTGAGGCATTTAAATGACTTCTCAAATTCTGCTCGTTGCTCGGTAATGGTGGCACGTATATTCTGCCAATCCATTAATATTTATATGCAACGTAGTCTACTGCTTTACCAATATTGGGTGATCTGTGTAGATCTCTTCCACTTTTATATTCGGCATATATGAGATTATCAATGCTTTCTCTTTTGGATGACATCCAAGAAATGGAGAATGTTGCATTGCATAAGTACTCATATAGATTTTTTCCAATTCATATATTGTCGTTGGTTGTTCGGCAACTATATGTTGGAATTTTGAAAGAATGTTTGGTTCATAGACCTGTAATTTTTCAATAAGGTACTTAATGCGTGGATGCATTTTGAATCTATCTTGATTTTTAAAGGTATATAATTTAAAGATATTGAAAAATCACAAGAGTTTTTGTGATAAACGAAAAAATGATTGAGACGCGTTTAAATTTTTATTTTAATGATTTATTGGCCAACTCGACGACGAGACAAATGACGATGCGTGGTAATTCGATGGTATGCGACAACTAACTTTAATACTTCATAATTTTCTCTCTATCCTATCTTAAGCTAGTGTGGCGAAACGGGGCGAATTCGACAAATGCAACGAAAAGAGAGCTTTATTGCGCTCCCGCTTCGCCCTAAATCTAACTTACACTAGGCTTCATGAATTTACTTCTACATTTCAACTAACTTAACGTTAGTGACGACGTGTACCTCCTTGACTCTGCCCATGAGCCACTGCTGGGGAGGCATGTTGTCCTCTGCGACGACGACGAGATCTCCCACGACGAGATTCGGCTGCTGCTGGTGCCACTTGGCCCGGGTCTGCAATCCCAGCACGTATTCCCGGGACCAACGCTGCCAAAACATGCGCTTGAGAGACGAGACAAGTCGCCATCGCTTCAAGCAACTGAGGCCCTGCTGGTCCGGGGTCCCGACTGCTGGTGGAGCGATCAGCGACCCGCCTATCAACAGATGAGCTGGGGTGAGAGCCTCTCCATCGCTTGGGTCTTATTTGAATTGGAAGCTTGTGGTGGTGGTGGTAACGCTAAACTGTCACCTACGGCTGCATATCTGTGGAGGAGCGTATGATGGGAACGGCTACAAACTCGACACTTTGCTGCCTTGCATCTTGCAACAGTATGACCCCTTTGAAGACAGTTTATACATAAGGGAGCCGACTTTGCGAAATCAAACCTCTGTGTCACTGACAATGAAGAGAACGCAGAACAATTCCCAATTGAATGTCCTTCTGAATTGCAGTAAACACATTTCTTTACTTGATTTGGGGCTTGAGCGATAGCACATGAAAACGAGGTACGATTGTGTTTAGTTTGACTTGGCTTCGCTTCTGGTGTCGGTTTAGCAGACTCTTCAGCGGACATATGCTGGTATCTGCGATTTAACACCGTCTCACAATCTTTCCACAAAGAGAGCTTGTCATATTCAAGCTGTTCTTCCCATTTTCTTTTGGTCGCTGGATCAACTTTGTTCATAACGAGATGAATTAGCATAGCATTCGAAATCTTTTTGTCGTCGCCAATCGACAACAATGATCCGTATATAGCTGACACTGTGTCGATTAGATTTCTTAATGCTGATGCTGAAGGAGATGAAATTTTCGGCAAACCAAACAACGCTGAAATATGATCCTTGAATATAAGGCAGTCGTTGTCATAAACATTTTTTAAGCTAGCCTTTGCTTTTTTGTAATTGTCTTCGGTGATTTGAAATGCTCTGACAGTCCCTAGAGCTTCACCTGAGAGACAAGAGATCAAGTGAGTAAACTTTTCTATTGTTGGAATCGAATCATCGTTATGAACCAAAGTATCGAAAAGGCTGATAAAGTTTTTATACTCCGAATATTTTCCACTAAACTTTGGCAACGACAATTTCGGAAGATGAGAGCGCGATTGTCCAGTAGCAGATGCAGATACTACCGTCGCATTATGACTACTATCCGCTTTGAGGGCATTAATTAACGATAAAAGTCCAGACTTCGTCAAAATGCATAGTTCTTCTAATTCTCCATCATCATCATCTTCGACATCAAGTTCATCAATTTTTGACTGTAGATGATTTGCCTTTTCTATATGTTTATTTAGGGATTCTAATCTGCACTCCAGTTCTGTTAATTGAAGCGCCACGCTTCCTATATACAGTTGATGTTTAATTCTCTGAATGTTTTTTGTTGGACCCTTGAGCTTTGTTTTTAAATCCTCGAGAGTCGCCATTATTTTCTTTTTATCTTCAGTTCCCATATTTAGCAAAAATAAAATATTTTATTTAAAAAAAAAAAAAAAATTAAATTAAAAAAAAAATAATTTTTTCCTCTTCTGGAAACTGATATGCTCAACCACATGTAGGGGAGCGAGTATGAGTATATTTATAGCTCACACTAAATCAATACAGTATTTGTACTGCAAAAAACAATAAGTGGCAAACGATTTCAAAAAACAAATATGCCTCACCAATTGTAGGGGAGCGCGCGTCACTTCGTAAACAGCTGCACAGGCGCGCGCCAATTTCTAAGCGTTAGCAACAGCAAGGTGCCGTTGACCGAAAGCGAGAACGAAAAGAGATGCACCGACTGCAGTTGCTAGCGCATATACATATATGTATGTATGTATGTGAGCCGTTGAGCGATAGCGAAAACGAAAACGAAGAGATGCACAAACTGCAGTAGCTTGCGCATATACATATATGTATGTATGTATGTGTTGCGAGAGGGGAAAGGGCGACAGAATAGCGAATTTCTAACAAACAGTTTTGCATCCAAGCTGGTATTAATATATTATTAAATGTTAGCCAATAGCCATGCAATTTGTTAGTAATTATGCCAAGCTCTACTATTTGTATTACGGTGCCAAGAATTGAAAGGGTCGTGCTCAACTGACAGCACCGAATCAAAGATAAATTAACTTGTTATTCTTTGACCTTTCAATTTTTAGCACAATACCTGTGGGATGTGGTTTGTGCTCATAAGTCCAGCAGCCACTTTCCTTTTGCAGTTTAAGCAATCACAAGGCTTCTGCTGGCGGTTTGACATTACCCGACCGGCGCGATTGGTTATGTTGTTGTTGAAGTTTTGTTTAGTAAACCGTCGCGGGCCAATTGCTTTTAACTTGTTTGTTAGTGTTATTGTTTTGTTTTATTTATAAAAAATGATTTTAATTTAACCACTTTTATATGTGTGTGTTTGAAAAACTGTATGTCACTTATCACTGTCTGGTTGCACCAAAGTTCACTATTAAAAAAAATTTAAACTTGTCCCTGCTCGGGCGCCATGAAAAATCACAAGAGTTTTTGTGATAAACGAAAAAATGATTGAGACGCGTTTAAATTTTTATTTTAATGATTTATTGGCCAACTCGACGACGAGACAAATGACGATGCGTGGTAATTCGATGGTATGCGACAACTAACTTTAATACTTCATAATTTTCTCTCTATCCTATCTTAAGCTAGTGTGGCGAAACGGGGCGAATTCGACAAATGCAACGAAAAGAGAGCTTTATTGCGCTCCCGCTTCGCCCTAAATCTAACTTACACTAGACTTCATGAATTTACTTCTACATTTCAACTAACTTAACTAATAAAAATTTCAAAATTAAAAATAGCGCGATCTGCGTCAACAGATATATATTCTTTAGCAAAACGTCCGATGTATTTGAAATATCTTTGGATTTTAAATTTCTGTGCTATTTATATCCTATCCATGTTATTTGCTCCACTCATGTACCTCTTCTTAATAAGTTTATTGTGCTTAACATAGAGTGTAAGCAGAAATTGCAAAACCAACACTATCGTGATAATTAATAACAGGATCCACAACGCGTTTATGTCATCCGTGTGATCAATTATTTTTACGTTGTTTACAACGTTGGCAGTGTTATCTTTTGCCTCACTGGAGTCACTAAACCATTTTTTAATTGGTTTTATATATTTAATGAAAAAAAATTTTTTTTTACGTTCAAGAAAGTAAAGTGAGGTTTTCTATTAAAAAAAAATCTTATATTTTTTTTTTTTAATTGTGGGATTACGTAAAGAAAGAAAAAAATTTTCTTCTTTGAAAATCAAAAATTAAAAAAAATTTTGTAATAATTTTTATGAAAAATATTATTTTTTTTTTTTTTAAATTTATAATTAGACAAATGTTTTATTGCAGCTGAGTATATAGATACCCAGCGCCAGAGACATGAAAATATTAGTTATTATAGAATGTGGTTGGCTCACATTTGGGTTTACATTTCATTTGTTTTGTTAAAAAAAAAAATTCTCCAACCACATTTGTTAGTATAAAGCCTAACAGTGTTTAGTATTTTTCAAATAGCGGTTTCCTGCATACGTTTAAATTTAGGACTTATTATTAAAGCAAATTGGGGCATTCGCAATTATGCAGCCCGTTTGCGTTGTTTCGCACCAATGCGAAGCTGCTCATCTATTTGCTGGAGACGCTCTGTGTAGCGTTGTCGGTCTGCTTCCTCCTTGGCCAACCGGATCATATCCTTGACCAGTCGCCGTTGCTGCAGTAGTTTTATCCTCCTGCCACTCCTTTTGTGGGTGCGTAATGCTTTCTTTTCCTGTCGAGCCCGGTACTCAGCTATTGTGAGTGAGCGTGGTCCATCGGCTGGATTTGCCTGCAAGTCCTCTTGCAACGTCGGCAAATCCCTTTGCTCAATAGGAGCAGCTGTCTGGAAGTTGGGCTCCTCTGCCATAAATCAGTAGATGAAGTATTCTCCCGTTGTGTATTTGTTGTTGTAGCAGCTCATGCAATTCGCTTAGTTGCTCTGCTGAACACTAGTTTTTGTTGTTGTTGTCGCTTTGATTTGTGTATATTATCATTTTATTTTTATGTATATTTATATTGATGTTGCTATTGTTGAATTTGAGCTGTTGTTTTTGCGGTTGTTGTTTGTTCATTTTATTTTGTTTGTTGTAAATATTATTAACATCGTGCTCATTTGTTGTTCTTGACTTTCGCAATTAGAATTATTTAGTTTGTTTGCGTGTTGTCTTTCTTTTTTTATTTTATACACTTCACGGGCACTTTGTCAATTAGAATTATTTAGTTTGTTTGCGTGTTGTCTTTCTTTTTTAATTTATACACTTCACGGGCACTTTGTCACGGTCGCCATGTAAATGATAGGTTCCGACATATTTTAAGACGCAGTCGACTTCTCCGTTTTGCATAACTTTATTGAATGAATCTTACATATTCATGTTGGGTTCCGCTAACCCGAAACATGCATTGCTTATATCTATGTCTTATATTTACGTAAATTAAAAGATATTTTAATTTTCTTTTAAAAAAAAGAACACGTCTGATTTATTTGATCATGTATTTGGAACTGACTTAAAAGAGTTGTACAAATTATTATTAAACTTATCCTCTGCCGACGTCGCTGTTGTCGCTGGAGTCGCTGCTGCCGTTGTAGCTGTGCCGTTGTCGCTGATGGTGTCCGATGTCGTTAGCATTCCCACGACTGCTGTTCTTGTTGGGCTGCGACTTTGTTGTTCTCATTGGGCTACGCTGGGCTTGTTGTTCTTGTTAGGAATTTTCTGACTGTCTGCGCATGGCGGATGTGCTGCATGCGCTAGAGTCGTGATCGGGATTTTGGCTGTCTGTGAGTTCTTATAATATTTGGCCTTAACTCCTCCCCCTTTAGACGCAGACGTCCTCGGATGCGATGTATAGGCGTTTCTGGGTTGGTCCAGCAGGTGTCCTCGTCTTTGCTTCTGGTGTTTCGACTTCCTTGCTTATCTGGTGACCTCTGCTGAATAGTTTTTGTTTTACTACCCAGCCAATTACTGCGATGAGTGCTAGGAGCAAGGTTCCTGACACCGTGACGTTGATCGTTGCTGTCGTAGTGTTGTCATCTCTTATCATTTCAAGCTCCTTGGTGTTGTTGATGTTGAATTCTTTCAGCATTTGTAGTGAAAGAACTTCCTCTACCTTGCTCTCTCGTGCCTGGAGTTGTAGCACTGGGGGTGCAGCCTCGGCGTACGTCATCACCTTAGTCTCGTACACGTCGTTCGCTATGATGATTGTGGAGTTCTGGGTTTGGATTAGAAACGTTCCGTCTAAGGTTGTCTCTTCTTTGTCGATGATCACGGTGCCCCTAAAGTCGTTCAGGAGAATGGTGCCGGTCAGGATTTCCTCGTGGTCCGCTACGTGCTGGCTATTGATGATCTTGCAGTTCGGCGTGCGGCTTCTCAGTAGCGGTGTAATGCATGTGTCGTTGCTTAGGTCTACTAGATTTACTTTGTTACAAATTGACTTATCATTATGGGTTGCACAATTTTCTTTTAGGCCGTAGTTTATTTGGTTACATTGATTAATTTTCGTGTACTTTAAGTCGTATATTATTTTGCCCATTTTTATTGGTTTTAATAGTGTGTGTAAACAAGTTTCATTGGTAATTAAAGGTATGCTAATAATATACAGCAGGCTTCTGCCATTGGTGGCTAATTTTATTTTGGAAAATTCTAGTAGCTCTTCTACGTTAATCAAAATAGTCTCTTTATTAAATAATGTAAAGGTCCGCTTGTCGGTTAAATTCATAGTTAATTTTTTTTTTCTCAACTTGATTCATTTGGCATAAACATTTTTTTTAGCATCCTAGAAGTAGGCCACATAAAGTTGACTTATCTGTTTTGCATAGCAGTCAACTTGCCAGAGAACTGCTGACAGCGCCACGCAGCGGCGAAGTCAACAATAGTTGGTATTTAATAATAAAATAATAATAATAATAGTAACAGAAATGAAATGTATTGATAGAAATAAGGAATCTAATATTAGTATAATATGGAAAGATAAATGGAGTTCTGCAATGTTTCGGTTTCACCCTCTAGCGGCAACTTTAGGAACTAAAAGTTGGTAGTACCCAGTTTGAGTTGCTTAACTTGTACCCCTGGTAGCAACCAAAGCTGCAAATATGCAGCACAAAAAGAAGTCCTAAAGAAGTAGGCCTCTCTGCTGCTTAAATTTTCACAAGCGTTCTTTTCACCTCGTGGCCATCAAAGAATACGCTTGTGCGCGAACGTCTCGCTTATTTTTTTCTTCTGCTTAACCACAAAAAGATAAAAAAATCTTTTAAGAAGTAAAGTGTTCATAGTTTTGTGTAATTTATTCCAGTGGCATATGTAAGTATGCGCAGTGAATATACACCAATTGAATCCCCCTAATTTTTGTATTTTTTGCGCAAGATCGCCGTTTTATAAATTCTTTTGCTGACCCGCAGCCACGAATTCTACATTTGAATTCAAATTCAACTTTAGTGGTGCCGAGTCCGAAACGGGTAAGCAGTGCTTTTTGATTGAGGTGAACATTTATTAATTAGTTTGTGTGTGCGTCTCTGTTTATTTTCTCACGTGTGACAGAGTCGGCACTTTGTGCATAATCACAGCTGTGCAAAGCTTAGCTTGGCGAAAGCTCTGCGCGTGCGGATCCCATATGTTGGGTTTGTGTCTCGGCTACCGTGACGTCACAGCGAAGATCTGACCGATTTCGCATAGCGCTGCCGTTTAGACGGATTTATATGTTGTGAGCTGACATCGAGGGAATTCGATCTTCTGTGTTCCGGCTAGTGATTGCCATTATCATGTCCCGGTCTAATCGCCCCAAACTTGTTTAAAACTTAACCTGCCAAAGTTGTGTACCCAACCTCAAAGTGACCTTTGAGCTGTGGCTGCCCAAGTGGCCTAAATTTAAAATCGTGCTGCTCACTCTACTTAAGGCCTTCTGCCACATTTATTTAATATTTGCAATCTAATTTTCTAATGCTTTTGTAATTTGCGAGTGCGGTATGGTGTTGCCTACAAATCAAAAGAGAATAAAAATTTTTAAATCAATAAAGGGAATTTGAAAAAAAACCAGGCCAGCCAACGCCAATTATGCAAATGCCTTAAGCATGAAGAAATGCCAATCCAAAATCGAAATTTGAATCATAACTTAATTTTGTTGCCAATTAAACATTTATATTCGCATTGTGAACTCGCACCCTAGACCCGAACCCGATCATAAGCTTTTATTTCAGACATGCACCTTTTCGTCATCGGCCACACACACACTGAAAGATCTTTCATCGTGGGATAATAAGCCGTAAGTGTTATACATTTTGTTTATTTTGTATCTTGTACCCAACATATACACTGCCGATCAACTGAATAGGTTCATGCTTACCGGGGTAGGAATTGGGCTGTAATTCCTAAACCAATGTTCCGATTTACATGAAATTTTTTTTCTATAGTTCTCTGATTCTTTAATAATAAGATGCCAAAGTATGATTTTCATAAACTTAATATTTATTGCTTAATTATTTTTTCTTCTGAAAGAGTAACAAAATTAATGCTTTATTTTTGCTTCAACTGAATAGGTTCAGCTGAATGAATTTCAGTTTGTGAGCAAAATTCGGCGATATAACGACAGAATTTGTTTGCAAATTAGTAAATTAATATATTTTCTTTATATTAAATGAAAAATAAGCCATGAATAGCAATTGCCCGAGTACGAAAGAGGCCAAATCGAGCCCTATCATAAAAGTGGTCTTGGCCATATCAAAATCGATAAAAAAATTGGAAGAAGCCAAAATGTTGAGAGTAACTTTTGAAGATACAGTGCCGAATATGACAAAAATATCAAAAACGGAGTCAAACACGCGACCACTGCG
>CAWUOW010000486.1:0-35457 GCA_963924055.1 Drosophila limbata
TCACAATCCTTACTCTCATTAAGGATACCTTCATTAAGGATTTGATTTTGACCTTTATGCTCCTTATATTCAATAAGGACGTCAATGAGGTCTACATTCAGCAAGTCTGAATTATCACAACCCTTACTCTCATTAAGGATTTCATCATGACCTTTATGCTCCTTATCTTCAATAGGGACGTCAATGAGGTCTAAATTCAGCAAATCTGAATTATCACAATCCTTACTCTCATTAAGGATTTCATCATGACCTTTATGATCCCCACTATCATTGGGGTAATCAATGAGGTCAAGGGCTTCATGTTCCTTATTCTCATTTAGGAACCCAGAATCTGCAACAGATTCTTTAACATCAGCTCTAGAATTCATTGTAGCTTCATCTACAATAACATCTCTTGCAACCACAAACTTTCTTGCGCTCAAGTCCCAAAGTCGAAGACCATTTGACTCATATCCAACATGGATATGCTTTAGATGATTCCTCATCGAACTTTCTTTTCCTCAATTTCTTGATGAACACACACAGTTGAACCCAACATTGGCAACTTTCCAACTAAAAAAGAGCCTCGCTTTTTACTATAAAGTCTTTTAAGCATTGCAAAAACATCGGACTAAATTATAAGCAAATGTCTTTTAATACAATTCTATTTTTTTTATTTTTCAAATAAAAGTCTACATTGCTTTCCATCGATACATATTTCTTCATTAATTTCCACATTTTTCAAAAGATGACTATCTTCAAACATGTTATTTCTTTTGATTTCTAAAAATTTCCCTTTACTTAAATGCCCTAACCTTTCATGCCACAATCGAAAACTCTTTATTAATTTTTATTATTATCCATTACATATGTGCTATGACATAGTTCAAAGTTAATAATGGGAACGTTATACTCACAAATACCTTCCAGAATCACTTGCCCATCTTTAGTGGCCTTCACACCACCTGGTTGAAACTCGATTGTTATTCCAGAATCTTGCATTCGTTTCACAGAAAGCAAGTTATGAGGGATTTCTTTACAGAACAAAACATCCTCCAGGGTGACATCGACTTGGCAATTGCTGCGTAGTTTAACTATGCCTTTTGATGTGGCATATACATATTCGCCACACTTTGCCACTGCAATTCCAATCGGTGATTCCACATCGATGTGATCAGCGTACAGACTCTTGTTGTTTATGATATGATCGGACGCTCCTGAGTCCAAAATAAACGACACACCACCTACGGAAGAATGACTTATCTCCCGTCTAATCATGAAGGCGATTCCTCGCTCTGGTGCAACCGATACTGCTTGTGCTTGCTTTTCGTTTTCATTATTATTAAACTTTTTAAATTCAAAACAATCTTTCTGAAAGTGCCCCTTTTTTTCCACAGAAATAACAATTCATATTGGACTTTGATTTGAATTTATTTGTCCGAAAAATTTTTGCGGTTTTTATTTGAATTGCTATTTTGTTCATTTTTAGAAAAACCTTCACCTTTAATAGCCTGTAATACTTTGGCGCTTGTGTCCTTTGTGTCATTTCCCAACTTAATCTCATGATCAAGCAACCGATTTTTCACGAAAGAAAAAGTAATATTATCTTCGGACAACATTTCAATAGCGGTGATTACACCATCATAGCATGGCGACAATGTCAACAATAAATGACTCACTTTGTCCACCTCCTCAACCTTTGCACCTGATGAAATTAATTCTGTGACTAAATCGTCGAAAACATTAAAATGGTTGATCAGAGGTGTGCCACTTTTTAACTTTAAAGACAATTGTGACGCTAGACTTTTCCGCTCGTAGATTGCGTCTAGATCCGAAAAAAAATTTTTTTTTTTTTGCAGAATTTTCATTCGTTGCAAACCCCAAAAATGAATCACTTAGGTATTCTATTATAATTGCTTTTGCCTTACTGTCCTTTCTTAGAAATCTTTCACTTTCCTCTTGAGGAGCATCACTATCCACGACACTAAGCAAACCCTGTTCCAATAACAATGAACGTATTCTAAATTTCCAAAAAGAATATTTTTCGCCGTCGAACGGCTTGATATTGCGCTTCACTTTTTCCATGCTTTTTCTAAGAACTGCGGCGCCACTGATCTAGCTATGCACATATATATGTACACACACAAACTGCAAATCAATTCTTGCACATACAGCATGCACACAAATATATGTATGTATGTATTGTATGTACACACAACTGTCCACGCCTCGCCGCGGAGTTGCGACGCAAATTCTTTTGCGTATATGTATGTATGTTTGTGTATGTATGCACTGCCACTGAATTATATATTCAATTTTTAAGAACTAACGAAAAATTAACTTTTAATTTAATCTACTTATTCGTGCCTGGGCCCATAACCTGTTGAAAAACCAGGCCCGAAATAAGAACACAGTAGTTAATTAGTTTAACGTTATGATTTATATTTGAATTAAGCACGGCACAGCACATCGATCTACACAGCTCAAGAATCGGAACAAGACAGACCGAGACTTAGCAACATTCAATGCGTGCTAGTCAAATTCGTCAAGCAACATTATGTTTCTAGACTATCGTCGCGAAAGTCAACTTGGCGATCGATGTTGCTTTTGCATAGGACATGAATTTCACAATGTTGCAAACTATTGCGTAATGTTGCAACATGCGTGTTGCTAAACTTAGTGATGAAATTCAATATTTAACAATAATTTTGCGTCAATATTAATAAACTGACTCAAAAATTTGAGTTTTGTAAAAAAAGTGTTTTTGAAAAATTTCATCGAACCCCCCTTCATGGCTTATGATCAAAAACAACGAAATTTGAAAACTGCGATAAGTTCACAGAAACTCAACCGATTAACATGCGGAATGTCTTTTTGTTCATAATTTTGCGTCAATATTAATAAACTGACTCAAAAATTTGAGTTTTGTAAAAAAAGTGTTTTTGAAAAATTTCATCGAACCCCCCTTCATGGCTTATGATCAAAAACTACGAAATTTGAAAACTGCGATAAGTTCACAGAAACTTAACCGATTAACATGCGGAATGTCTTTTTGTTCATAATTTTGCGTCAATATTAATAAACTGACTCAAAAATTTGAGTTTTGTAAAAAAAGTGTTTTTGAAAAATTTCATCGAACCCCCTTCATGGCTTATGATCAAACACTACGAAATTTGAAAACTCCCATAAGTTCTCAGAAACTCAACCGATTAACATGCGGAATGTCTTTTTGTTCATAATTTTGCGTCAATATTAATAAACTGACTCAAAAATTTGAGTTTTGTAAAAAAAGTGTTTTTGAAAAATTTCATCGAACCCCCTTCATGGCTTATGATCAAAAACTACGAAATTTGAAAACTCCCATAAGTTCTCAGAAACTCAACCGATTAACATGCGGAATGTCTTTTTGTTCATAATTTTGCGTCAATATTAATAAACTGACTCAAAAATATGAGTTTTGTAAAAAAAGTGTTTTTGAAAAATTTCATCGAACCCCCCTTCATGGCTTATGATCAAAAACTACGAAATTTGAAAACTCCGATAAGTTCGCAGAAACTCAACCGATTAACATGCGGAATGTCTTTTTGTTCATAATTTTGCGTCAATATTAATAAACTGACTCAAAAATATGAGTTTTGTAAAAAAAGTGTTTTTGAAAAATTTCAGCGAACCCCCCTTCATGGCTTATGATCAAAAACTACGAAATTTGAAAACTCCGATAAGTTCGCAGAAACTCAACCGATTAACATGCGGAATGTCTTTTTGATCATAATTTTGCGTCAATATTAATAAATTGACTCAAAAATATGAGTTTTGTAAAAAAAGTGTTTTTGAAAAATTTCATCGAACCCCCCTTCATGGCTTATGATCTAAAACTACGAAATTTGAAAACTCCCATAAGTTCGCAGAAACTCAACCGATTAACATGCGGAATGTCTTTTTGTTCATAATTTTGCGTCAATATTAATAAATTGACTAAACAAAATGAGTTTTGTAAAAAAAGTGTTTTTGAAAAATTTCATCGAACCCCCCTTCATGGCTTATGATCAAAAACTATGAAATTTGAAAACTCCCATAAGTTCGCAGAAACTCAACCGATTAACATGCGGAATGTCTTTTTGTTCATAATTTTGCGTCAATATTAATAAACTGACTCAAAAATATGAGTTTTGTAAAAAAATTGTTTTTGAAAAATTTCATCGAACCCCCCTTCATGGCTTATGATCAAAAACTGCGGAATGTCTTTTAGTTCATAATTTTGCGTCAATATTAATAAACTGACTCAAAAATATGAGTTTTGTAAAAAAAGTGTTTTTGAAAAATGTTATCGAACCCCCCTTCATGGCTTATGATCAAAAACTGCGGAATGTCTTTTTGTTCATAATTTTGCGTCAATATTAATAAACTGACTCAAAAATATGAGTTTTGTAAAAAAAGTGTTTTTGAAAAATTTCATCGAACCCCCTTTCATAGCTTATGATCAAAAACTACGAAATTTGAAAACTCCCATAAGTTCGCAGAAACTCAACCGATTAACATGCGGAATGTCTTTTTGTTCATAATTTTGCGTCAATATTAATAAACTGACTCAAAAATATGAGTTTTGTAAAAAAAGTGTTTTTTAAAAATTTCATCGAACCCCCCTTCATGGCTTATGATCAAAAACTACGAAATTTGAAAACTCCGATAAGTTCGCAGAAACTCAACCGATTAACATGCGGAAAGTCTTTTTGTTCATAATTTTGCGTCAATATTAATAAACTGACTCAAAAATATGAGTTTTGTAAAAAAACTGTTTTTGAAAAATTTCATCAAAAACTACGAAATTTGAAAACTCCGATAAGTTCGCAGAAACTCAACCGATTAACATGCGGAATGTCTTTTTGATCATAATTTTGCGTCAATATTAATAGATTGACTAAACAAAATGAGTTTTGTAAAAAAAGTGTTTTTGAAAAATTTCATCGAACCCCCCTTCATGGCTTATGATCAAAAACTACGAAATTTGAAAACTCCCATAAGTTCGCAGAAACTCAACCGATTTACATGCGGAATGTCTTTTTGATCATAATTTTGCGTCAATATTAATAAATTGACTAAACAAAATGAGTTTTGTAAAAAAAGTGTTTTTGAAAAATTTCATCGAACCCCCCTTCATGGCTTATGATCAAAAACTACGAAATTTGAAAACTCCCATAAGTTCGCAGAAACTCAACCGATTAACATGCGGAATGTCTTTTTGTTCATAATGTTGCGTCAATATTAATAAACTGACTCAAAAATATGAGTTTTGTTAAAAAAGTGTTTTTGAAAAATTTCATCGAACCCCCCTTCATGGCTTATGATCAAAAACTACGAAATTTGAAAACTCCGATAAGTTCCCAGAAACTCAACCGATTAACATGCGGAATGTCTTTTTGTTCATAATTTTGCGTCAATATTAATAAACTGACTCAAAAATATGAGTTTTGTAAAAAAAGTGTTTTTGAAAAATTTCATCGAACCCCCCTTCATGGCTTATGATCAAAAACTACGAAATTTGAAAACTCCCACAAGTTCGCAGAAACTCAACCGATTTACATGCGGAATGTCTTTTTGTTCATAATTTTGAGTCAATATTAATAAATTTACTAAACAAAATGAGTTTTGTAAAAAAAGTGTTTTTGAAAAATTTCATCGAACCCCCTTCATGGCTTATGATCAAAAACTACGAAATTTGAAAACTCCCACAAGTTCGCAGAAACTCAACCGATTAACATGCGGAAAGTCTTTTTGTTCATAATTTTGCGTCAATATTAATAAACTGACTCAAAAATATGAGTTTTGTAAAAAAAGTGTTTTTGAAAAATTTCATCGAACCCCCCTTCATGGCTTATGATCAAAAACTACGAAATTTGAAAACTCCCATAAGTTCGCAGAAACTCAACCGATTAACATGCGGAATGTCTTTTTGTTCATAATTTTGCGTCAATATTAATAAATTGTCTAAAAAAAATGAGTTTTGTAAAAAAAGTGTTTTTGAAAAATTTCATCGAACCCCCCTTCATGGCTTATGATCAAAAACTACGAAATTTGAAAACTCCCATAAGTTCGCAGAAACTCAACCGATTAACATGCGGAATGTCTTTTTGTTCATAATTTTGCGTCAATATTAATAAACTGACTCAAAAATATGAGTTTTGTAAAAAAAGTGTTTTTGAAAAATTTCATCGAACCCCCCTTCATGGCTTATGATCAAAAACTACGAAATTTGAAAACTCCCATAAGTTCGCAGAAACTCAACCGATTAACATGCGGAATGTCTTTTTGTTCATAATTTTGCGTCAATATTAATAAATTGTCTAAACAAAATGAGTTTTGTAAAAAAAGTGTTTTTGAAAAATTTCATCGAACCCCCCTTCATGGCTTATGATCAAAAACTACGAAATTGGAAAACTCCGATAAGTTCGCAGAAACTCAACCGATTAACATGCGGAATGTCTTTTTGTTCATAATTTTGCGTCAATATTAATAAACTGACTCAAAAATATGAGTTTTGTAAAAAAAGTGTTTTTGAAAAATTTCATCGAACCCCCCTTCATGGCTTATGATCAAAAACTACGAAATTTGAAAACTCCCACAAGTTCGCAGAAACTCAACCGATTAACATGCGGAATGTCTTTTTGTTCATAAATTTGAGTCAATATTAATAAATTTACTAAACAAAATGAGTTTTGTAAAAAAAGTGTTTTTGAAAAATTTCATCGAACCCCCTTCATGGCTTATGATCAAAAACTACGAAATTTGAAAACTCCCACAAGTTCGCAGAAACTCAACCGATTAACTTGCGGAAAGTCTTTTTGTTCATAATTTTGCGTCAATATTAATAAACTGACTCAAAAATATGAGTTTTGTAAAAAAAGTGTTTTTGAAAAATTTCATCGAACCCCCTTCATGGCTTATGATCAAAAACTACGAAATTTGAAAACTCCCATAACTCCCAACCGATTAACATGCGGAATGTCTTTTTGTTCATAATTTTGCGTCAATATTAATAAATTGACTAAACAAAATGAGTTTTGTAAAAAAAGTGTTTTTGAAAAATTTCATCGAACCCCCCTTCATGGCTTATGATCAAAAACTACGAAATTTGAAAACTCCGATAAATTCGCAGAAACTCAACCGATTAACATGCGGAATGTCTTTTTGTTCATAATTTTGCGTCAATATTAATAAACTGACTCAAAAATATGAGTTTTGTAAAAAAAGTGTTTTTGAAAAATTTCATCGAACCCCCCTTCATGGCTTATGATCAAAAACTACGAAATTTGAAAACTCCCATAAGTTCGCAGAAACTCAACCGATTAACATGCGGAATGTCTTTTTGTTCATAATTTTGCGTCAATATTAATAAACTGACTCAAAAATATGAGTTTTGTAAAAAAAGTGTTTTTGAAAAATTTCATCGAACCCCCCTTCATGGCTTATGATCAAAAACTACGAAATTTGAAAACTCCCATAAGTTCGCAGAAACTCAACCGATTAACATGCGGAATGTCTTTTTGTTCAAAATTTTGCGTCAATATTAATAAACTGACTCAAAAATATGAGTTTTGTAAAAAAAGTGTTTTTGAAAAATTTCATCGAACCCCCCTTCATGGCTTATGATCAAAAACTACGAAATTTGAAAACTCCCATAAGTTCGCAGAAACTCAACCGATTAACATGCGGAATGTCTTTTTGTTCATAATTTTGCGTCAATATTAATAAACTGACTCAAAAATATGAGTTTTGTAAAAAAAGTGTTTTTGAAAAATTTCATCGAACCCCCCCTTCATGGCTTATGATCAAAAACTACGAAATTTGAAAACTCCGATAAGTTCGCAGAAACTCAACCGATTAACATGCGGAATGTCTTTTTGTTCATAATTTTGCGTCAATATTAATAAATTGACTCAACAATATGAGTTTTGTAAAAAAAGTGTTTTTGAAAAATTTCATCGAACCCCCCTTAATGGCTTATGATCAAAAACTACGAAATTTGAAAACTCCGATAAGTTATAATAAGATATTAATAAACTGACTCAAAAATATGAGTTTTGTAAAAAAAATGTTTTTGAAAAATTTCATCGAACCCCCTTTCATGGCTTATGATCATTAGCTACGAAATTTGAAAACTCCGATAAGTTCGCAGAATCTCAACCGATTAACATGCGGAATGTCTTTTTGTTCATAATTTTGCGTCAATATTAATAAATTGACTAAACAAAATGAGTTTTGTAAAAAAAGTGTTTTTGAAAAATTTCATCGAACCCCCCTTCATGGCTTATGATCAAATACTACGAAATTTGAAAACTCCCATAAGTTTGCAGAAACTCAACCGATTAACATGCGGAATGTCTTTTTGTTCATAATTTTGCGTCAATATTAATAAATTGACTCAACAATATGAGTTTTGTAAAAAAGTGTTTTTGAAAAATTTCATCGAACCCCCCCTTCATGGCTTATGATCAAAAACTACGAAATTTGAAAACTCCGATAAGTTCGCAGAAACTCAACCGATTAACATGCGGAATGTCTTTTTGTTCATAATTTTGCGTCAATATTAATAAACTGACTCAAAAATATGAGTATTGTAAAAAAAGTGTTTTTGAAAAATTTCATCGAACCCCCCTTCATGGCTTATGATCAAAAACTACGAAATTTGAAAACTCCCACAAGTTCGCAGAAACTCAACCGATTAACATGCGGAATGTCTTTTTGTTCATAATTTTGAGTCAATATTAATAAATTTACTAAACAAAATGAGTTTTGTAAAAAAAGTGTTTTTGAAAAATTTCATCGAACCCCCTTCAGGGCTTATGATCAAAAACTACGAAATTTGAAAACTCCCACAAGTTCGCAGAAACTCAACCGATTAACATGCGGAAAGTCTTTTTGTTCATAATTTTGCGTCAATATTAATAAACTGACTCAAAAATATGAGTTTTGTAAAAAAAGTGTTTTTGAAAAATTTCATCGAACCCCCTTCATGGCTTATGATCAAAAACTACGAAATTTGAAAACTCCCCTAACTCCCAACCGATTAAGATGCGGAATGTCTTTTTGTTCATAATTTTGCGTCAATATTAATAAATTGACTAAACAAAATGAGTTTTGTAAAAAAAGTGTTTTTGAAAAATTTCATCGAACCCCCCTTCATGGCTTATGATCAAAAACTACGAAATTTGAAAACTCCGATAAGTTATAATAAGATATTAATAAACTGACTCAAAAATATGAGTTTTGTAAAAAAAATGTTTTTGAAAAATTTCATCGAACCCCCCTTCATGGCTTATGATCATTAGCTACGAAATTTGAAAACTCCGATAAGTTCGCAGAATCTCAACCGATTAACATGCGGAATGTCTTTTTGTTCATAATTTTGCGTCAATATTAATAAATTGACTAAACAAAATGAGTTTTGTAAAAAAAGGTGTTTTTGAAAAATTTCATCGAACCCCCCTTCATGGCTTATGATCAAAAACTACGAAATTTGAAAACTCCGATAAATTCGCAGAAACTCAACCGATTAACATGCGGAATGTCTTTTTGTTCATAATTTTGCGTCAATATTAATAAACTGACTCAAAAATATGAGTTTTGTAAAAAAAGTGTTTTTGAAAAATTTCATCGAACCCCCCTTCATGGCTTATGATCAAAAACTACGAAATTTGAAAACTCCCATAAGTTCGCAGAAACTCAACCGATTAACATGCGGAATGTCTTTTTGTTCATAATTTTGCGTCAATATTAATAAACTGACTCAAAAATATGAGTTTGTAAAAAAAGTGTTTTTGAAAAATTTCATCGAACCCCCCTTCATGGCTTATGATCAAAAACTACGAAATTTGAAAACTCCGATAAGTTATAATAAGATATTAATAAACTGACTCAAAAATATGAGTTTTGTAAAAAAAATGTTTTTGAAAAATTTCATCGAACCCCCTTTCATGGCTTATGATCATTAGCTACGAAATTTGAAAACTCCGATAAGTTCGCAGAATCTCAACCGATTAACATGCGGAATGTCTTTTTGTTCATAATTTTGCGTCAATATTAATAAATTGACTAAACAAAATGAGTTTTGTAAAAAAAGTGTTTTTGAAAAATTTCATCGAACCCCCCTTCATGGCTTATGATCAAATACTACGAAATTTGAAAACTCCCATAAGTTTGCAGAAACTCAACCGATTAACATGCGGAATGTCTTTTTGTTCATAATTTTGCGTCAATATTAATAAATTGACTCAACAATATGAGTTTTGTAAAAAAGTGTTTTTGAAAAATTTCATCGAACCCCCCCTTCATGGCTTATGATCAAAAACTACGAAATTTGAAAACTCCGATAAGTTCGCAGAAACTCAACCGATTAACATGCGGAATGTCTTTTTGTTCATAATTTTGCGTCAATATTAATAAACTGACTCAAAAATATGAGTTTTGTAAAAAAAGTGTTTTTGAAAAATTTCATCGAACCCCCCTTCATGGCTTATGATCAAAAACTACGAAATTTGAAAACTCCCACAAGTTCGCAGAAACTCAACCGATTAACATGCGGAATGTCTTTTTGTTCATAATTTTGAGTCAATATTAATAAATTTACTAAACAAAATGAGTTTTGTAAAAAAAGTGTTTTTGAAAAATTTCATCGAACCCCCTTCAGGGCTTATGATCAAAAACTACGAAATTTGAAAACTCCCACAAGTTCGCAGAAACTCAACCGATTAACATGCGGAAAGTCTTTTTGTTCATAATTTTGCGTCAATATTAATAAACTGACTCAAAAATATGAGTTTTGTAAAAAAAGTGTTTTTGAAAAATTTCATCGAACCCCCTTCATGGCTTATGATCAAAAACTACGAAATTTGAAAACTCCCCTAACTCCCAACCGATTAAGATGCGGAATGTCTTTTTGTTCATAATTTTGCGTCAATATTAATAAATTGACTAAACAAAATGAGTTTTGTAAAAAAAGTGTTTTTGAAAAATTTCATCGAACCCCCCTTCATGGCTTATGATCAAAAACTACGAAATTTGAAAACTCCGATAAGTTATAATAAGATATTAATAAACTGACTCAAAAATATGAGTTTTGTAAAAAAAATGTTTTTGAAAAATTTCATCGAACCCCCCTTCATGGCTTATGATCATTAGCTACGAAATTTGAAAACTCCGATAAGTTCGCAGAATCTCAACCGATTAACATGCGGAATGTCTTTTTGTTCATAATTTTGCGTCAATATTAATAAATTGACTAAACAAAATGAGTTTTGTAAAAAAAGGTGTTTTTGAAAAATTTCATCGAACCCCCCTTCATGGCTTATGATCAAAAACTACGAAATTTGAAAACTCCGATAAATTCGCAGAAACTCAACCGATTAACATGCGGAATGTCTTTTTGTTCATAATTTTGCGTCAATATTAATAAACTGACTCAAAAATATGAGTTTTGTAAAAAAAGTGTTTTTGAAAAATTTCATCGAACCCCCCTTCATGGCTTATGATCAAAAACTACGAAATTTGAAAACTCCCATAAGTTCGCAGAAACTCAACCGATTAACATGCGGAATGTCTTTTTGTTCATAATTTTGCGTCAATATTAATAAACTGACTCAAAAATATGAGTTTGTAAAAAAAGTGTTTTTGAAAAATTTCATCGAACCCCCCTTCATGGCTTATGATCAAAAACTACGAAATTTGAAAACTCCGATAAGTTATAATAAGATATTAATAAACTGACTCAAAAATATGAGTTTTGTAAAAAAAATGTTTTTGAAAAATTTCATCGAACCCCCTTTCATGGCTTATGATCATTAGCTACGAAATTTGAAAACTCCGATAAGTTCGCAGAATCTCAACCGATTAACATGCGGAATGTCTTTTTGTTCATAATTTTGCGTCAATATTAATAAATTGACTAAACAAAATGAGTTTTGTAAAAAAAGTGTTTTTGAAAAATTTCATCGAACCCCCCTTCATGGCTTATGATCAAATACTACGAAATTTGAAAACTCCCATAAGTTTGCAGAAACTCAACCGATTAACATGCGGAATGTCTTTTTGTTCATAATTTTGCGTCAATATTAATAAATTGACTCAACAATATG
Organism: Drosophila limbata; assembly: GCA_963924055.1. Lineage (NCBI taxonomy): Eukaryota > Metazoa > Arthropoda > Insecta > Diptera > Drosophilidae > Drosophila > Drosophila limbata. The sequence continues at coordinate 12,108 of CAWUOW010000486.1, forward strand.
AGTTTTGTAAAAAAGTGTTTTTGAAAAATTTCATCGAACCCCCCCTTCATGGCTTATGATCAAAAACTACGAAATTTGAAAACTCCGATAAGTTCGCAGAAACTCAACCGATTAACATGCGGAATGTCTTTTTGTTCATAATTTTGCGTCAATATTAATAAACTGACTCAAAAATATGAGTTTTGTAAAAAAAGTGTTTTTGAAAAATTTCATCGAACCCCCCTTCATGGCTTATGATCAAAAACTACGAAATTTGAAAACTCCCACAAGTTCGCAGAAACTCAACCGATTAACATGCGGAATGTCTTTTTGTTCATAATTTTGAGTCAATATTAATAAATTTACTAAACAAAATGAGTTTTGTAAAAAAAGTGTTTTTGAAAAATTTCATCGAACCCCCTTCAGGGCTTATGATCAAAAACTACGAAATTTGAAAACTCCCACAAGTTCGCAGAAACTCAACCGATTAACATGCGGAAAGTCTTTTTGTTCATAATTTTGCGTCAATATTAATAAACTGACTCAAAAATATGAGTTTTGTAAAAAAAGTGTTTTTGAAAAATTTCATCGAACCCCCTTCATGGCTTATGATCAAAAACTACGAAATTTGAAAACTCCCCTAACTCCCAACCGATTAAGATGCGGAATGTCTTTTTGTTCATAATTTTGCGTCAATATTAATAAATTGACTAAACAAAATGAGTTTTGTAAAAAAAGTGTTTTTGAAAAATTTCATCGAACCCCCCTTCATGGCTTATGATCAAAAACTACGAAATTTGAAAACTCCGATAAGTTATAATAAGATATTAATAAACTGACTCAAAAATATGAGTTTTGTAAAAAAAATGTTTTTGAAAAATTTCATCGAACCCCCCTTCATGGCTTATGATCATTAGCTACGAAATTTGAAAACTCCGATAAGTTCGCAGAATCTCAACCGATTAACATGCGGAATGTCTTTTTGTTCATAATTTTGCGTCAATATTAATAAATTGACTAAACAAAATGAGTTTTGTAAAAAAAGGTGTTTTTGAAAAATTTCATCGAACCCCCCTTCATGGCTTATGATCAAAAACTACGAAATTTGAAAACTCCGATAAATTCGCAGAAACTCAACCGATTAACATGCGGAATGTCTTTTTGTTCATAATTTTGCGTCAATATTAATAAACTGACTCAAAAATATGAGTTTTGTAAAAAAAGTGTTTTTGAAAAATTTCATCGAACCCCCCTTCATGGCTTATGATCAAAAACTACGAAATTTGAAAACTCCCATAAGTTCGCAGAAACTCAACCGATTAACATGCGAAATGTCTTTTTGTTCATAATTTTGCGTCAATATTAATAAACTGACTCAAAAATATGAGTTTTGTAAAAAAAGTGTTTTTGAAAAATTTCATCGAACCCCCCTTCATGGCTTATGATCAAAAACTACGAAATTTGAAAACTCCCATAAGTTCGCAGAAACTCAACCGATTAACATGCGGAATGTCTTTTTGTTCAAAATTTTGCGTCAATATTAATAAACTGACTCTAAAATATGAGTTTTGTAAAAAAAGTGTTTTTGAAAAATTTCATCGAACCCCCCTTCATGGCTTATGATCAAAAACTACGAAATTTGAAAACTCCCATAAGTTCGCAGAAACTCAACCGATTAACATGCGGAATGTCTTTTTGTTCATAATTTTGCGTCAATATTAATAAACTGACTCAAAAATATGAGTTTTGTAAAAAAAGTGTTTTTGAAAAATTTCATCGAACCCCCCTTCATGGCTTATGATCAAATACTACGAAATTTGAAAACTCCCATAAGTTTGCAGAAACTCAACCGATTAACATGCGGAATGTCTTTTTGTTCATAATTTTGCGTCAATATTAATAAATTGACTCAACAATATGAGTTTTGTAAAAAAAGTGTTTTTGAAAAATTTCATCGAACCCCCCCTTCATGGCTTATGATCAAAAACTACGAAATTTGAAAACTCCGATAAGTTCGCAGAAACTCAACCGATTAACATGCGGAATGTCTTTTTGTTCATAATTTTGCGTCAATATTAATAAACTGACTCAAAAATATGAGTTTTGTTAAAAAAGTGTTTTTGAAAAATTTTATCGAACCCCCCTTCATGGCTTATGATCAAAAACTACGAAATTTGAAACCTCCCATAAGTTCGCAGAAACTCAACCGATTAACATGCGGAATGTCTTTTTGTTCATAAATTTGCGTCAATATTAATAAATTGACTAAACAAAATGAGTTTTGTAAAAAAAGTGTTTTTGAAAAATTTCATCGAACCCCCTTTCATGGCTTATGATCAAAAACTACGAAATTTGAAAACTCCCATAAGTTCGCAGAAACTCAACCGATTAACATGCGGAAAGTCTTTTTGTTCATAATTTTGCGTCAATATTAATAAATTGACTCAACAATATGAGTTTTGTAAAAAAAGTGTTTTTGAAAAATTACATCGAACCCCCCTTCATGGCTTATGATCAAAAACTTCGAAATTTGAAAACTCCGATAAGTTCGCAGAAACTCAACCGATTAACATGCGGAAAGTCTTTTTGTTCATAATTTTGCGTCAATATTAATAAACTGACTCAAAAATATGAGTTTTGTAAAAAACTGTTTTTGAAAAATTTCATCAAAAACTACGAAATTTGAAAACTCCGATAAGTTCGCAGAAACTCAACCGATTAACATGCAGAATGTCTTTTTGTTCATAATTTTGCGTCAATATTAATAAACTGACTCAAAAATATGAGTTTTGTAAAAAAAAGTGTTTTTGAAAAATTTCATCGAACCCCCCTTCATGGCTTATGATCAAAAACTACGAAATTTGAAAACTCCCATAAGTTCGCAGAAACTCAACCGATTAACATGCGGAATGTCTTTTTGTTCATAATTTTGCGTCAATATTAATAAATTGACTCAACAATATGAGTTTTGTAAAAAAAGTGTTTTTGAAAAATTTCATCGAACCCCCCTTCATGGCTTATGATCAAAAACTACGAAATTTGAAAACTCCATAAGTTCGCAGAAACTCAACCGATTAACATGCGGAATGTCTTTTTGTTCATAATTTTGCGTCAATATTAATAAATTGACTAAACAAAATGAGTTTTGTAAATAAAGTGTTTTTGAAAAATTTCATCGAACCCCCCTTCATGGCTTATGATCAAAAACTACGAAATTTGAAAACTCCCATAAGTTCGCAGAAACTCAACCGATTAACATGCGGAATGTCTTTTTGTTCATAATTTTGAGTCAATATTAATAAATTGACTAAACAAAATGAGTTTTGTAAAAAAAGTGTTTTTGAAAAATTTTATCGAACCCCCTTCATGGCTTATGATCAAAAACTACGAAATTTGAAAACTCCCACAAGTTCGCAGAAACTCAACCGATTAACATGCGGAAAGTCTTTTTGTTCATAATTTTGCGTCAATATTAATAAACTGACTAAACAAAATGAGTTTTGTAAAAAAAGTGTTTTTGAAAAATTTCATCGAACCCCCCTTCATGGCTTATGATCAAAAACTACGAAATTTGAAAACTCCCATAAGTTCGCAGAAACTCAACCGATTAACATGCGGAAAGTCTTTTTGTTCATAATTTTGCGTCAATATTAATAAACTGACTCAAAAATATGAGTTTTGTAAAAAAAGTGTTTTTGAAAAATTTCATCGAACCCCCCTTCATGGCTTATGATCAAAAACTACGAAATTTGAAAACTCCCACAAGATCGCAGAAACTCAACCGATTAACATGCGGAAAGTCTTTTTGTTCATAATTTTGCGTCAATATTAATAAACTGACTAAACAAAATGAGTTTTGTAAAAAAAGTGTTTTTGAAAAATTTCATCGAACCCCCCTTCATGGCTTATGATCAAAAACTACGAAATTTGAAAACTCCATAAGTTCGCAGAAACTCAACCGATTAACATGCGAAATGTCTTTTTGTTCATAATTTTGCGTCAATATTAATAAATTGACTAAACAAAATGAGTTTTGTAAAAAAAGTGTTTTTGAAAAATTTCATCGAACCCCCCTTCATGGCTTATGATCAAAAACTACGAAATTTGAAAACTCCGATAAGTTCGCAGAAACTCAACCGATTAACATGCGGAATGTCTTTTTGTTCATAATTTTGCGTCAATATTAATAAACTGACTCAAAAATATGAGTTTTGTAAAAAAAGTGTTTTTGAAAAATTTCATCGAACCCCCCTTCATGGCTTATGATCAAAAACTACGAAATTTGAAAACTCCATAAGTTCGCAGAAACTCAACCGATTAACATGCGGAATGTCTTTTTGTTCATAATTTTGCGTCAATATTAATAAATTGACTAAACAAAATGAGTTTTGTAAAAAAAGTGTTTTTGAAAAATTTCATCGAACCCCCCTTCATGGCTTATGATCAAAAACTACGAAATTTGAAAACTCCCATAAGTTCGCAGAAACTCAACCGATTAACATGCGGAATGTCTTTTTGTTCATAATTTTGAGTCAATATTAATAAATTAACTCAAAAATATGAGTTTTGTAAAAAAAGTGTTTTTGAAAAATTTCATCGAACCCCCTTCATGGCTTATGATCAAAAACTACGAAATTTGAAAACTCCCACAAGTTCGCAGAAACTCAACCGATTAACATGCGGAAAGTCTTTTTGTTCATAATTTTGCGTCAATATTAATAAACTGACTCAAAAATATGAGTTTTGTAAAAAAAGTGTTTTTGAAAAATTTCATCGAACCCCCCTTCATGGCTTATGATCAAAAACTACGAAATTTGAAAACTCCCATAAGTTCGCAGAAACTCAACCGATTAACATGCGGAATGTCTTTTTGTTCATAATTTTGAGTCAATATTAATAAATTGACACAAAAATATGAGTTTTGTAAAAAAAGTGTTTTTGAAAAATTTCATCGAACCCCCTTCATGGCTTATGATCAAAAACTACGAAATTTGAAAACTCCCACAAGTTCGCAGAAACTCAACCGATTAACATGCGGAAAGTCTTTTTGTTCATAATTTTGCGTCAATATTAATAAACTGACTCAAAAATATGAGTTTTGTAAAAAAAGTGTTTTTGGAAAAGTTCATCGAACCCCCCTTCATGGCTTATGATCAAAAACTACGAGATTTGAAAACTCCGATAAGTTATAATAAGATATTAATAAACTGACTCAAAAATATGAGTTTTGTAAAAAAATGTTTTTGGAAAATTTCATCGAACCCCCCTTCATGGCTTATGATCAAAAACTACGAAATTTGAAAACTCCGATAAGTTATAATAAGATATTATCAAACTGACTCAAAAATATGAGTTTTGTAAAAAAAGTGTTTTTGGAAAATTTCATCGAACCCCCTTCATGGCTTATGATCAAAAACTACGAAATTTGAAAACTCCCACAAGTTCGCAGAAACTCAACCGATTAACATGCGGAAAGTCTTTTTGTTCATAATTTTGCGTCAATATTAATAAACTGACTCAAAAATATGAGTTTTGTAAAAAAAGTGTTTTTGAAAAATTTCATCGAACCCCCTTCATGGCTTATGATCAAAAACTACGAAATTTGAAAACTCCCACAAGTTCGCAGAAACTCAACCGATTAACATGCGGAAAGTCTTTTTGTTCATAATTTTGCGTCAATATTAATAAACTGACTCAAAAATATGAGTTTTGTAAAAAAAGTGTTTTTGAAAAATTTCATCGAACCCCCCTTCATGGCTTATGATCAAAAACTACGAAATTTGAAAACTCCGATAAGTTCGCAGAAACTCAACCGATTAACATGCGGAATGTCTTTTTGTTCATAATTTTGCGTCAATATTAATAAACTGACTCAAAAATATGAGTTATGTAAAAAAAGTGTTTTTGGAAAATTTCATCGAACCCCCCTTCATGGCTTATGATCAAAAACTACGAAATTTGAAAACTCCGATAAGTTATAATAAGATATTATCAAACTGACTCAAAAATATGAGTTTTGTAAAAAAAGTGTTTTTGAAAAATTTCATCGAACCCCCCTTCATGGCTTATGATCAAAAACTACGAAATTTGAAAACTCCCATAAGTTCGCAGAAACTCAACCGATTAACATGCGGAATGTCTTTTTGTTCATAATTTTGAGTCAATATTAATAAATTGACTCAAAAATATGAGTTTTGTAAAAAAAGTGTTTTTGAAAAATTTCATCGAACCCCCTTCATGGCTTATGATCAAAAACTACGAAATTTGAAAACTCCCACAAGTTCGCAGAAACTCAACCGATTAACATGCGGAAAGTCTTTTTGTTCATAATTTTGCGTCAATATTAATAAACTGACTCAAAAATATGAGTTTTGTAAAAAAAGTGTTTTTGGAAAAGTTCATCGAACCCCCCTTCATGGCTTATGATCAAAAACTACGAGATTTGAAAACTCCGATAAGTTATAATAAGATATTAATAAACTGACTCAAAAATATGAGTTTTGTAAAAAAAGTGTTTTTGGAAAATTTCATCGAACCCCCCTTCATGGCTTATGATCAAAAACTACGAAATTTGAAAACTCCGATAAGTTATAATAAGATATTATCAAACTGACTCAAAAATATGAGATTTGTAAAAAAAGTGTTTTTGGAAAATTTCATCGAACCCCCTTCATGGCTTATGATCAAAAACTACGAAATTTGAAAACTCCCACAAGTTCGCAGAAACTCAACCGATTAACATGCGGAAAGTCTTTTTGTTCATAATTTTGCGTCAATATTAATAAACTGACTCAAAAATATGAGTTTTATAAAAAAAGTGTTTTTGAAAAATTTCATCGAACCCCCTTCATGGCTTATGATCAAAAACTACGAAATTTGAAAACTCCCACAAGTTCGCAGAAACTCAACCGATTAACATGCGGAAAGTCTTTTTGTTCATAATTTTGCGTCAATATTAATAAACTGACTCAAAAATATGAGTTTTGTAAAAAAAGTGTTTTTGAAAAATTTCATCGAACCCCCCTTCATGGCTTATGATCAAAAACTACGAAATTTGAAAACTCCGATAAGTTCGCAGAAACTCAACCGATTAACATGCGGAATGTCTTTTTGTTCATAATTTTGCGTCAATATTAATAAACTGACTCAAAAATATGAGTTATGTAAAAAAAGTGTTTTGGAAAATTTCATCGAACCCCCCTTCATGGCTTATGATCAAAAACTACGAAATTTGAAAACTCCGATAAGTTATAATAAGATATTATCAAACTGACTCAAAAATATGAGTTTTGTAAAAAAAGTGTTTTTGAAAAATTTCATCGAACCCCCCTTCATGGCTTATGATCAAAAACTACGAAATTTGAAAACTCCCATAAGTTCGCAGAAACTCAACCGATTAACATGCGGAATGTCTTTTTGTTCATAATTTTGAGTCAATATTAATAAATTTACTAAACAAAATGAGTTTTGTAAAAAAAGTGTTTTTGAAAAATTTCATCGAACCCCCCTTCATGGCTTATGATCAAAAACTACGAAATTTGAAAACTCCCATAAGTTCGCAGAAACTCAACCGATTAACATGCGGAATTTTTTTTTGTTCATAATTTTGCGTCAATATTAATAAACTGACTCAAAAATATGAGTTTTGTAAAAAAAGTGTTTTTGAAAAATTTCATCGAACCCCCTTCATAGCTTATGATCAAAAACTACGAAATTTGAAAACTCCCACAAGTTCGCAGAAACTCAACCGATTAACATGCGGAAAGTCTTTTTGTTCATAATTTTGCGTCAATATTAATAAACTGACTCAAAAATATGAGTTTTATAAAAAAAAAGTGTTTTTGAAAAATTTCATCGAACCCCCCTTCATGGCTTATGATCAAAAACTACGAAATTTGAAAACTCACATAAGTTCGCAGAAACTCAACCGATTAACATGCGGAATGTCTTTTTGTTCATAATTTTGCGTCAATATTAATAAACTGACTCAAAAATATGAGTTTTGTAAAAAAAGTGTTTTTGGAAAATTTCATCGAAGCCCCCTTCATGGCTTATGATCAAAAACTACGAGATTTGAAAACTCCGATAAGTTATAATAAGATATTAATAAACTGACTCAAAAATATGAGTTTTGTAAAAAAAATGTTTTTGAAAAATTTCATCGAACCCCCCTTCATGGCTTATGATCAAAAACTACGAAATTTGAAAACTCCGATAAGTTCGCAGAAACTCAACCGATTAACATGCGGAATGTCTTTTTGTTCATAATTTTGCGTCAATATTAATAAACTGACTCAAAAATATGAGTTATGTAAAAAAAGTGTTTTTGGAAAATTTCATCGAACCCCCCTTCATGGCTTATGATCAAAAACTACGAAATTTGAAAACTCCGATAAGTTCGCAGAAACTCAACCGATTAACATGCGGAATGTCTTTTTGTTCATAATTTTGCGTCAATATTAATAAACTGACTAAAAAATATGAGTTATGTAAAAAAAGTGTTTTTGGAAAATTTCATCGAACCCCCCTTCATGGCTTATGATCAAAAACTACGAAATTTGAAAACTCCGATAAGTTCGCAGAAACTCAACCGATTAACATGCGGAATGTCTTTTTGTTCATAATTTTGCGTCAATATTAATAAACTGACTCAAAAATATGAGTTTTGTAAAAAAAGTGTTTTTGGAAAATTTCATCGAAGCCCCCTTCATGGCTTATGATCAAAAACTACGAGATTTGAAAACTCCGATAAGTTATAATAAGATATTAATAAACTGACTCAAAAATATGAGTTTTGTAAAAAAAATGTTTTTGAAAAATTTCATCGAACCCCCCTTCATGGCTTATGATCAAAAACTACGAAATTTGAAAACTCCGATAAGTTCGCAGAAACTCAACCGATTAACATGCGGAATGTCTTTTTGTTCAAAATTTTGCGTCAATATTAATAAACTGACTCAAAAATATGAGTTATGTAAAAAAAGTGTTTTTGGAAAATTTCATCGAACCCCCCTTCATGGCTTATGATCAAAAACTACGAAATTTGAAAACTCCGATAAGTTCGCAGAAACTCAACCGATTAACATGCGGAAAGTCTTTTTGTTCATAATTTTGCGTCAATATTAATAAACTGACTCAAAAATATGAGTTTTGTAAAAAACTGTTTTTGAAAAATTTCATCAAAAACTACGAAATTTGAAAACTCCGATAAGTTCGCAGAAACTCAACCGATTAACATGCGGAATGTCTTTTTGTTCATAATTTTGCGTCAATATTAATAAACTGACTCAAAAATATGAGTTTTGTAAAAAAAGTGTTTTTGAAAAATTTCATCGAACCCCCCTTCATGGCTTATGATCAAAAACTACGAAATTTGAAAACTCCCATAAGTTCGCAGAAACTCAACCGATTAACATGCGGAATGTCATTTTGTTCATAATTTTGCGTCAATATTAATAAACTGACTCAAAAATATGAGTTTTGTAAAAAAAGTGTTTTTGAAAAATTTCATCGAACCCCCCTTCATGGCTTATGATCAAAAACTACGAAATTTGAAAACTCCCATAAGTTCGCAGAAACTCAACCGATTAACATGCGGAATGTCTTTTTGTTCAAAATTTTGCGTCAATATTAATAAACTGACTCAAAAATATGAGTTTTGTAAAAAAAGTGTTTTTGAAAAATTTCATCGAACCCCCCTTCATGGCTTATGATCAAAAACTACGAAATTTGAAAACTCCCATAAGTTCGCAGAAACTCAACCGATTAACATGCGGAATGTCTTTTTGTTCATAATTTTGCGTCAATATTAATAAACTGACTCAAAAATATGAGTTTTGTAAAAAAAGTGTTTTTGAAAAATTTCATCGAACCCCCCTTCATGGCTTATGATCAAATACTACGAAATTTGAAAACTCCCATAAGTTCGCAGAAACTCAACCGATTAACATGCGGAATGTCTTTTTGTTCAAAATTTTGCGTCAATATTAATAAACTGACTCAAAAATATGAGTTTTGTAAAAAAAGTGTTTTTGAAAAATTTCATCGAACCCCCCTTCATGGCTTATGATCAAAAACTACGAAATTTGAAAACTCCCATAAGTTCGCAGAAACTCAACCGATTAACATGCGGAATGTCTTTTTGTTTAAAATTTTGCGTCAATATTAATAAACTGACTCAAAAATATGAGTTTTGTAAAAAAAGTGTTTTTGAAAAATTTCATCGAACCCCCCTTCATGGCTTATGATCAAAAACTACGAAATTTGAAAACTCCCATAAGTTCGCAGAAACTCAACCGATTAACATGCGGAATGTTTTTTTGTTCATAATTTTGCGTCAATATTAATAAACTGACTCAAAAATATGAGTTTTGTAAAAAAAGTGTTTTTGAAAAATTTCATCGAACCCCCCTTCATGGCTTATGATCAAATACTACGAAATTTGAAAACTCCCATAAGTTTGCAGAAACTCAACCGATTAACATGCGGAATGTCTTTTTGTTCATAATTTTGCGTCAATATTAATAAACTGACTCAAAAATATGAGTTTTGTAAAAAAACTGTTTTTGAAAAATTTCATCGAACCCCCCTTCATGGCTTATGATCAAAAACTACGAAATTTGAAAACTCCCATAAGTTCGCAGAAACTCAACCGATTAACATGCGGAATGTCTTTTTGTTCATAATTTTGCGTCAATATTAATAAATTGACTCAACAATATGAGTTTTGTAAAAAAAGTGTTTTTGAAAAATTTCATCGAACCCCCCTTCATGGCTTATGATCAAAAACTACGAAATTTGAAAACTCCGATAAATTCGCAGAAACTCAACCGATTAACATGCGGAATGTCTTTTTGTTCATAATTTTGCGTCAATATTAATAAACTGACTCAAAAATATGAGTTTTGTAAAAAAAGTGTTTTTGAAAAATTTCATCGAACCCCCCTTCATGGCTTATGATCAAAAACTACGAAATTTGAAAACTCCCATAAGTTCGCAGAAACTCAACCGATTAACATGCGGAATGTCTTTTTGTTCAAAATTTTGCGTCAATATTAATAAACTGACTCAAAAATATGAGTTTTGTAAAAAAAGTGTTTTTGAAAAATTTCATCGAACCCCCCTTCATGGCTTATGATCAAAAACTACGAAATTTGAAAACTCCCATAAGTTCGCAGAAACTCAACCGATTAACATGCGGAATGTCTTTTTGTTCATAATTTTGCGTCAATATTAATAAACTGACTCAAAAATATGAGTTTTGTAAAAAAAGTGTTTTTGAAAAATTTCATCGAACCCCCCTTCATGGCTTATGATCAAAAACTACGAAATTTGAAAACTCCCATAAGTTCGCAGAAACTCAACCGATTAACATGCGGAATGTCTTTTTGTTCAAAATTTTGCGTCAATATTAATAAACTGACTCAAAAATATGAGTTTTGTAAAAAAAGTGTTTTTGAAAAATTTCATCGAACCCCCCTTCATGGCTTATGATCAAAAACTACGAAATTTGAAAACTCCCATAAGTTCGCAGAAACTCAACCGATTAACATGCGGAATGTCTTTTTGTTCATAATTTTGCGTCAATATTAATAAACTGACTCAAAAATATGAGTTTTGTAAAAAAAGTGTTTTTGAAAAATTTCATCGAACCCCCCTTCATGGCTTATGATCAAAAACTACGAAATTTGAAAACTCCCATAAGTTCGCAGAAACTCAACCGATTAACATGCGGAATGTCTTTTTGTTCATAATTTTGCGTCAATATTAATAAACTGACTCAAAAATATGAGTTTTGTAAAAAAAGTGTTTTTGAAAAATTTCATCGAACCCCCCTTCATGGCTTATGATCAAAAACTACGAAATTTGAAAACTCCCATAAGTTCGCAGAAACTCAACCGATTAACATGCGGAATGTCTTTTTGTTCAAAATTTTGCGTCAATATTAATAAACTGACTCAAAAATATGAGTTTTGTAAAAAAAGTGTTTTTGAAAAATTTCATCGAACCCCCCTTCATGGCTTATGATCAAAAACTACGAAATTTGAAAACTCCCATAAGTTCGCAGAAACTCAACCGATTAACATGCGGAATGTCTTTTTGTTCATAATTTTGCGTCAATATTAATAAACTGACTCAAAAATATGAGTTTTGTAAAAAAAGTGTTTTTGAAAAATTTCATCGAACCCCCCTTCATGGCTTATGATCAAAAACTACGAAATTTGAAAACTCCCATAAGTTTGCAGAAACTCAACCGATTAACATGCGGTATGTCTTTTTGTTCATAATTTTGCGTTAATATTAATAAATTGACTCAACAATATGAGTTTTGTAAAAAAAGTGTTTTTGAAAAATTTCATCGAACCCCCCTTCATGGCTTATGATCAAAAACTACGAAATTTGAAAACTGCGATAAGTTCACAGAAACTCAACCGATTAACATGCGGAATGTCTTTTTGTTCATAATTTTGCGTCAATATTAATAAACTGACTCAAAAATTTGAGTTTTGTAAAAAAGTGTTTTTGAAAAATTTCATCGAACCCCCCTTCATGGCTTATGATCAAAAACTACGAAATTTGAAAACTCCCATAAGTTCACAGAAACTCAACCGATTAACATGCGGAATGTCTTTTTGTTCATAATTGTTGAAAAACCAGGCCCGAAATAAGAACACAGTAGTTAATTAGTTTAACGTTATGATTTATATTTGAATTAAGCACGGCACAGCACATCGATCTACACAGCTCAAGAATCGGAACAAGACAGACCGAGACTTAGCAACATTCAATGCGTGCTAGTCAAATTCGTCAAGCAACATTATGTTTCTAGACTATCGTCGCGACAGTCAACTTGGCGATCGATGTTGCTTTTGCATAGGACATGAATTTCACAATGTTGCAAACTATTGCGTAATGTTGCAACATGCGTGTTGCTAAACTTAGTGATGAAATTCAATATTTAACACACCTCCTCAAAAGAAACATCGATAAAAAAAAAATAATAAAAATTATAATACATTAATTCAATTGTACATGATTTCTTAACTTGATGTGCTGTACCTTCTGGGGAGCAGTTACAATTCCATGGTCCAACATTCGTTGCGATGGATTGGGGAAACCCAGACAAAACCCAACCAGACCATTCTTAATAATACTAATATTATTCAAGTAATATAAAATTTTCAATTTGAAATTACAGAAAAATTAAACATTCAAATTTAAAATAAGATAACAAAATTTTAACATTCAATATGAATTTAAGATACAAAAATTAATAGGTTCCATATAAAAAGGAAAATTTAAAGGAAAAATTTAAATATTCAAATGTTTTTCCAAATGTAGCTATAAATTCATAGACCATTTTGTTAATCTTCAGTCAGACACATCTGACTTCGCAGACTCAGGAATCTAACTGCTGGTAGAGACTTCGTCATCATGTCCGCCAGCTGATCATCTGTAGAAATAAACTCAACAGTAATTAGTTTATTTGCAATCAATCAATACTTTTCGTTCGCTTGTGACATGTTGGGTTATTTGCTATGCTAATGCAACCTTGGTTGTCTTCATAGATTTTAATTAGCTTATTTATTTTAAATTTTATTCCTTGCATTAATGACTTAAGCTATAAAGCTTCCTTGACTGCTTCAAACAAAGCCATGTACTCAGCTTCTGTAGAAGAAGCTGCTACTGAATTCTATTTCCTACAATTCCAGCAAATAAGATTTAAGTCAAACATTTTAAATATGTACCCAGTGGTACTTCTCCTGTCACTTTCACTACCTGCCCAATCAGAGTCAGCATATCCAATAATAACATTCTCAAATTTTGAACTTTTAACATACGTTAATTTCAAACCAACCGTACCTTTCAGGTATCTTAGAACTCTTTTCAGGCATTGCCATAGTTCTTTGTTATTTCTGCTGGTATATCTGCTCAAAATGCTCACTGATGTACATAAATCAGGGCGCGTACATAACATTATGTACATTAGGCAACCAATCAAGTTTCGACAAGGAGCTTCACATTCCTCCTCTGAGTTCAATGCTTCATAATTAAGTTTATTTGCGAGTGGGGTACTAACTGGCTTGGACTCATGCATATTAAATCTTTCTAAAACGTTTTTAATATAAGTTGACTGACTAAGACTTAATCTATCTCCATTTCTGTCTATTTTAATTCCAATAAAAAATTTTATTTCCATTAAGTCAGTCACCCTAAATTTGCTCATTAAGTATGATTTAATATTTGACATAGTTTCAAGACTTTCCGTTGCTATTATTATATCGTCTACATAAATATTTTTCAAAATATCTCCATTATCAATTATGTATATGCAACTGTCTACTTCAGAGCTTACAAATTCTATTTCTTTCAGTGCTCTTTCAAACACCTGAAACCAGCATCTAGCTGCTTGCTTTAATCCATATAGAGCTTTATTTAATTTACATACTTTATCATTTCCATATGATAAACCTTAAGGAACAAGCATATAAATTTCCTCCTTCAATTCACCTTTCATCCATGTGGTGAACTTGTAAATTAATTTGATTTGACAAAGATAGTAAAAGTCGCAAGCTTTTCGTGCTACTGGAGCAAATGTTTCCTCATAATCAAGCATATATTCCTATGTAAAACCACGTGCTACAAGTCACGCCTTATATTTGGTTGGACTTCCAAATTCATCATGCTTTATCGAGAAAACCCACTTACTATCGACTAAGTTCTTATTTACTGGTCTATCTACTATAGTCCATGTTTCATTTTTGATAATGACACTGCAACTCATCTTTTGTAGCTTTCTGCCAACTTGACTTATCAGCTCTATTCACGATTTCATCAAATGACTTGGGAACATTATTGGGAAATTTCTGCGCAAACAACTGTTTAAAAGTTTGTATGACGACAGTGGCCTTTCACTTCGTCTAACATCACATTGCTTACCAATGGATTCCACACCAACACATGGTGTTTCAAGAGAATTTCTAGCCCGATCATCTGATACACATATATCAGCACTTTCCTCCGTACTCTCATTACGGATGCCCTTCTGGCCTTTATGCTCCTTATTAGGGATGGCAATGAGGTCCACATTCAGCACATCTGAATTTTCACAATCCTTACTCTCATTAAGGATACCTTCATTAAGGATTTGATTTTGACCTTTATGCTCCTTATATTCAATAAGGACGTCAATGAGGTCTACATTCAGCAAGTCTGAATTATCACAACCCTTACTCTCATTAAGGATTTCATCATGACCTTTATGCTCCTTATCTTCAATAGGGACGTCAATGAGGTCTAAATTCAGCAAATCTGAATTATCACAATCCTTACTCTCATTAAGGATTTCATCATGACCTTTATGATCCCCACTATCATTGGGGTAATCAATGAGGTCAAGGGCTTCATGTTCCTTATTCTCATTTAGGAACCCAGAATCTGCAACAGATTCTTTAACATCAGCTCTAGAATTCATTGTAGCTTCATCTACAATAACATCTCTTGCAACCACAAACTTTCTTGCGCTCAAGTCCCAAAGTCGAAGACCATTTGACTCATATCCAACATGGATATGCTTTAGATGATTCCTCATCGAACTTTCTTTTCCTCAATTTCTTGATGAACACACACAGTTGAACCCAACATTGGCAACTTTCCAACTAAAAAAGAGCCTCGCTTTTTACTATAAAGTCTTTTAAGCATTGCAAAAACATCGGACTAAATTATAAGCAAATGTCTTTTAATACAATTCTATTTTTTTTATTTTTCAAATAAAAGTCTACATTGCTTTCCATCGATACATATTTCTTCATTAATTTCCACATTTTTCAAAAGATGACTATCTTCAAACATGTTATTTCTTTTGATTTCTAAAAATTTCCCTTTACTTAAATGCCCTAACCTTTCATGCCACAATCGAAAACTCTTTATTAATTTTTATTATTATCCATTACATATGTGCTATGACATAGTTCAAAGTTAATAATGGGAACGTTATACTCACAAATACCTTCCAGAATCACTTGCCCATCTTTAGTGGCCTTCACACCACCTGGTTGAAACTCGATTGTTATTCCAGAATCTTGCATTCGTTTCACAGAAAGCAAGTTATGAGGGATTTCTTTACAGAACAAAACATCCTCCAGGGTGACATCGACTTGGCAATTGCTGCGTAGTTTAACTATGCCTTTTGATGTGGCATATACATATTCGCCACACTTTGCCACTGCAATTCCAATCGGTGATTCCACATCGATGTGATCAGCGTACAGACTCTTGTTGTTTATGATATGATCGGACGCTCCTGAGTCCAAAATAAACGACACACCACCTACGGAAGAATGACTTATCTCCCGTCTAATCATGAAGGCGATTCCTCGCTCTGGTGCAACCGATACTGCTTGTGCTTGCTTTTCGTTTTCATTATTATTAAACTTTTTAAATTCAAAACAATCTTTCTGAAAGTGCCCCTTTTTTCCACAGAAATAACAATTCATATTGGACTTTGATTTGAATTTATTTGTCCGAAAAATTTTTGCGGTTTTTATTTGAATTGCTATTTTGTTCATTTTTAGAAAAACCTTCACCTTTAATAGCCTGTAATACTTTGGCGCTTGTGTCCTTTGTGTCATTTCCCAACTTAATCTCATGATCAAGCAACCGATTTTTCACGAAAGAAAAAGTAATATTATCTTCGGACAACATTTCAATAGCGGTGATTACACCATCATAGCATGGCGACAATGTCAACAATAAATGACTCACTTTGTCCACCTCCTCAACCTTTGCACCTGATGAAATTAATTCTGTGACTAAATCGTCGAAAACATTAAAATGGTTGATCAGAGGTGTGCCACTTTTTAACTTTAAAGACAATTGTGACGCTAGACTTTTCCGCTCGTAGATTGCGTCTAGATCCGAAAAAAAATTTTTTTTTTTTGCAGAATTTTCATTCGTTGCAAACCCCAAAAATGAATCACTTAGGTATTCTATTATAATTGCTTTTGCCTTACTGTCCTTTCTTAGAAATCTTTCACTTTCCTCTTGAGGAGCATCACTATCCACGACACTAAGCAAACCCTGTTCCAATAACAATGAACGTATTCTAAATTTCCAAAAAGAATATTTTTCGCCGTCGAACGGCTTGATATTGCGCTTCACTTTTTCCATGCTTTTTCTAAGAACTGCGGCGCCACTGATCTAGCTATGCACATATATATGTACACACACAAACTGCAAATCAATTCTTGCACATACAGCATGCACACAAATATATGTATGTATGTATTGTATGTACACACAACTGTCCACGCCTCGCCGCGGAGTTGCGACGCAAATTCTTTTGCGTATATGTATGTATGTTTGTGTATGTATGCACTGCCACTGAATTATATATTCAATTTTTAAGAACTAACGAAAAATTAACTTTTAATTTAATCTACTTATTCGTGCCTGGGCCCATAACCTGTTGAAAAACCAGGCCCGAAATAAGAACACAGTAGTTAATTAGTTTAACGTTATGATTTATATTTGAATTAAGCACGGCACAGCACATCGATCTACACAGCTCAAGAATCGGAACAAGACAGACCGAGACTTAGCAACATTCAATGCGTGCTAGTCAAATTCGTCAAGCAACATTATGTTTCTAGACTATCGTCGCGACAGTCAACTTGGCGATCGATGTTGCTTTTGCATAGGACATGAATTTCACAATGTTGCAAACTATTGCGTAATGTTGCAACATGCGTGTTGCTAAACTTAGTGATGAAATTCAATATTTAACAATAATTTTGCGTCAATATTAATAAACTGACTCAAAAATTTGAGTTTTGTAAAAAAAGTGTTTTTGAAAAATTTCATCGAACCCCCCTTCATGGCTTATGATCAAAAACAACGAAATTTGAAAACTGCGATAAGTTCACAGAAACTCAACCGATTAACATGCGGAATGTCTTTTTGTTCATAATTTTGCGTCAATATTAATAAACTGACTCAAAAATTTGAGTTTTGTAAAAAAAGTGTTTTTGAAAAATTTCATCGAACCCCCCTTCATGGCTTATGATCAAAAACTACGAAATTTGAAAACTGCGATAAGTTCACAGAAACTTAACCGATTAACATGCGGAATGTCTTTTTGTTCATAATTTTGCGTCAATATTAATAAACTGACTCAAAAATTTGAGTTTTGTAAAAAAAGTGTTTTTGAAAAATTTCATCGAACCCCCTTCATGGCTTATGATCAAACACTACGAAATTTGAAAACTCCCATAAGTTCTCAGAAACTCAACCGATTAACATGCGGAATGTCTTTTTGTTCATAATTTTGCGTCAATATTAATAAACTGACTCAAAAATTTGAGTTTTGTAAAAAAAGTGTTTTTGAAAAATTTCATCGAACCCCCTTCATGGCTTATGATCAAAAACTACGAAATTTGAAAACTCCCATAAGTTCTCAGAAACTCAACCGATTAACATGCGGAATGTCTTTTTGTTCATAATTTTGCGTCAATATTAATAAACTGACTCAAAAATATGAGTTTTGTAAAAAAAGTGTTTTTGAAAAATTTCATCGAACCCCCCTTCATGGCTTATGATCAAAAACTACGAAATTTGAAAACTCCGATAAGTTCGCAGAAACTCAACCGATTAACATGCGGAATGTCTTTTTGTTCATAATTTTGCGTCAATATTAATAAACTGACTCAAAAATATGAGTTTTGTAAAAAAAGTGTTTTTGAAAAATTTCAGCGAACCCCCCTTCATGGCTTATGATCAAAAACTACGAAATTTGAAAACTCCGATAAGTTCGCAGAAACTCAACCGATTAACATGCGGAATGTCTTTTTGATCATAATTTTGCGTCAATATTAATAAATTGACTCAAAAATATGAGTTTTGTAAAAAAAGTGTTTTTGAAAAATTTCATCGAACCCCCCTTCATGGCTTATGATCTAAAACTACGAAATTTGAAAACTCCCATAAGTTCGCAGAAACTCAACCGATTAACATGCGGAATGTCTTTTTGTTCATAATTTTGCGTCAATATTAATAAATTGACTAAACAAAATGAGTTTTGTAAAAAAAGTGTTTTTGAAAAATTTCATCGAACCCCCCTTCATGGCTTATGATCAAAAACTATGAAATTTGAAAACTCCCATAAGTTCGCAGAAACTCAACCGATTAACATGCGGAATGTCTTTTTGTTCATAATTTTGCGTCAATATTAATAAACTGACTCAAAAATATGAGTTTTGTAAAAAAATTGTTTTTGAAAAATTTCATCGAACCCCCCTTCATGGCTTATGATCAAAAACTGCGGAATGTCTTTTTGTTCATAATTTTGCGTCAATATTAATAAACTGACTCAAAAATATGAGTTTTGTAAAAAAAGTGTTTTTGAAAAATGTTATCGAACCCCCCTTCATGGCTTATGATCAAAAACTGCGGAATGTCTTTTTGTTCATAATTTTGCGTCAATATTAATAAACTGACTCAAAAATATGAGTTTTGTAAAAAAAGTGTTTTTGAAAAATTTCATCGAACCCCCTTTCATAGCTTATGATCAAAAACTACGAAATTTGAAAACTCCCATAAGTTCGCAGAAACTCAACCGATTAACATGCGGAATGTCTTTTTGTTCATAATTTTGCGTCAATATTAATAAACTGACTCAAAAATATGAGTTTTGTAAAAAAAGTGTTTTTTAAAAATTTCATCGAACCCCCCTTCATGGCTTATGATCAAAAACTACGAAATTTGAAAACTCCGATAAGTTCGCAGAAACTCAACCGATTAACATGCGGAAAGTCTTTTTGTTCATAATTTTGCGTCAATATTAATAAACTGACTCAAAAATATGAGTTTTGTAAAAAAACTGTTTTTGAAAAATTTCATCAAAAACTACGAAATTTGAAAACTCCGATAAGTTCGCAGAAACTCAACCGATTAACATGCGGAATGTCTTTTTGATCATAATTTTGCGTCAATATTAATAGATTGACTAAACAAAATGAGTTTTGTAAAAAAAGTGTTTTTGAAAAATTTCATCGAACCCCCCTTCATGGCTTATGATCAAAAACTACGAAATTTGAAAACTCCCATAAGTTCGCAGAAACTCAACCGATTTACATGCGGAATGTCTTTTTGATCATAATTTTGCGTCAATATTAATAAATTGACTAAACAAAATGAGTTTTGTAAAAAAAGTGTTTTTGAAAAATTTCATCGAACCCCCCTTCATGGCTTATGATCAAAAACTACGAAATTTGAAAACTCCCATAAGTTCGCAGAAACTCAACCGATTAACATGCGGAATGTCTTTTTGTTCATAATGTTGCGTCAATATTAATAAACTGACTCAAAAATATGAGTTTTGTTAAAAAAGTGTTTTTGAAAAATTTCATCGAACCCCCCTTCATGGCTTATGATCAAAAACTACGAAATTTGAAAACTCCGATAAGTTCCCAGAAACTCAACCGATTAACATGCGGAATGTCTTTTTGTTCATAATTTTGCGTCAATATTAATAAACTGACTCAAAAATATGAGTTTTGTAAAAAAAGTGTTTTTGAAAAATTTCATCGAACCCCCCTTCATGGCTTATGATCAAAAACTACGAAATTTGAAAACTCCCACAAGTTCGCAGAAACTCAACCGATTTACATGCGGAATGTCTTTTTGTTCATAATTTTGAGTCAATATTAATAAATTTACTAAACAAAATGAGTTTTGTAAAAAAAGTGTTTTTGAAAAATTTCATCGAACCCCCTTCATGGCTTATGATCAAAAACTACGAAATTTGAAAACTCCCACAAGTTCGCAGAAACTCAACCGATTAACATGCGGAAAGTCTTTTTGTTCATAATTTTGCGTCAATATTAATAAACTGACTCAAAAATATGAGTTTTGTAAAAAAAGTGTTTTTGAAAAATTTCATCGAACCCCCCTTCATGGCTTATGATCAAAAACTACGAAATTTGAAAACTCCCACAAGTTCGCAGAAACTCAACCGATTTACATGCGGAATGTCTTTTTGTTCATAATTTTGAGTCAATATTAATAAACTGACTCAAAAATATGAGTTTTGTAAAAAAAGTGTTTTTGAAAAATTTCATCGAACCCCCCTTCATGGCTTATGATCAAAAACTACGAAATTTGAAAACTCCCACAAGTTCGCAGAAACTCAACCGATTTACATGCGGAATGTCTTTTTGTTCATAATTTTGAGTCAATATTAATAAATTTACTAAACAAAATGAGTTTTGTAAAAAAAGTGTTTTTGAAAAATTTCATCGAACCCCCCTTCATGGCTTATGATCAAAAACTACGAAATTTGAAAACTCCGATAAGTTCCCAGAAACTCAACCGATTAACATGCGGAATGTCTTTTTGTTCATAATTTTGCGTCAATATTAATAAACTGACTCAAAAATATGAGTTTTGTAAAAAAAGTGTTTTTGAAAAATTTCATCGAACCCCCCTTCATGGCTTATGATCAAAAACTACGAAATTTGAAAACTCCCATAAGTTCGCAGAAACTCAACCGATTAACATGCGGAATGTCTTTTTGTTCAAAATTTTGCGTCAATATTAATAAACTGACTCAAAAATATGAGTTTTGTAAAAAAAGTGTTTTTGAAAAATTTCATCGAACCCCCCTTCATGGCTTATGATCAAAAACTACGAAATTTGAAAACTCCCATAAGTTCGCAGAAACTCAACCGATTAACATGCGGAATGTCTTTTTGTTCATAATTTTGCGTCAATATTAATAAACTGACTCAAAAATATGAGTTTTGTAAAAAAAGTGTTTTTGAAAAATTTCATCGAACCCCCCTTCATGGCTTATGATCAAATACTACGAAATTTGAAAACTCCCATAAGTTCGCAGAAACTCAACCGATTAACATGCGGAATGTCTTTTTGTTCAAAATTTTGCGTCAATATTAATAAACTGACTCAAAAATATGAGTTTTGTAAAAAAAGTGTTTTTGAAAAATTTCATCGAACCCCCCTTCATGGCTTATGATCAAAAACTACGAAATTTGAAAACTCCCATAAGTTCGCAGAAACTCAACCGATTAACATGCGGAATGTCTTTTTGTTTAAAATTTTGCGTCAATATTAATAAACTGACTCAAAAATATGAGTTTTGTAAAAAAAGTGTTTTTGAAAAATTTCATCGAACCCCCCTTCATGGCTTATGATCAAAAACTACGAAATTTGAAAACTCCCATAAGTTCGCAGAAACTCAACCGATTAACATGCGGAATGTCTTTTTGTTCATAATTTTGCGTCAATATTAATAAACTGACTCAAAAATATGAGTTTTGTAAAAAAAGTGTTTTTGAAAAATTTCATCGAACCCCCCTTCATGGCTTATGATCAAATACTACGAAATTTGAAAACTCCCATAAGTTTGCAGAAACTCAACCGATTAACATGCGGAATGTCTTTTTGTTCATAATTTTGCGTCAATATTAATAAACTGACTCAAAAATATGAGTTTTGTAAAAAAACTGTTTTTGAAAAATTTCATCGAACCCCCCTTCATGGCTTATGATCAAAAACTACGAAATTTGAAAACTCCCATAAGTTCGCAGAAACTCAACCGATTAACATGCGGAATGTCTTTTTGTTCATAATTTTGCGTCAATATTAATAAACTGACTCAACAATATGAGTTTTGTAAAAAAAGTGTTTTTGAAAAATTTCATCGAACCCCCCTTCATGGCTTATGATCAAAAACTACGAAATTTGAAAACTCCCATAAGTTCGCAGAAACTCAACCGATTAACATGCGGAATGTCTTTTTGTTCAAAATTTTGCGTCAATATTAATAAACTGACTCAAAAATATGAGTTTTGTAAAAAAAGTGTTTTTGAAAAATTTCATCGAACCCCCCTTCATGGCTTATGATCAAAAACTACGAAATTTGAAAACTCCCATAAGTTCGCAGAAACTCAACCGATTAACATGCGGAATGTCTTTTTGTTCATAATTTTGCGTCAATATTAATAAACTGACTCAAAAATATGAGTTTTGTAAAAAAAGTGTTTTTGAAAAATTTCATCGAACCCCCCTTCATGGCTTATGATCAAAAACTACGAAATTTGAAAACTCCCATAAGTTTGCAGAAACTCAACCGATTAACATGCGGTATGTCTTTTTGTTCATAATTTTGCGTTAATATTAATAAATTGACTCAACAATATGAGTTTTGTAAAAAAAGTGTTTTTGAAAAATTTCATCGAACCCCCCTTCATGGCTTATGATCAAAAACTACGAAATTTGAAAACTGCGATAAGTTCACAGAAACTCAACCGATTAACATGCGGAATGTCTTTTTGTTCATAATTTTGCGTCAATA
>CAWUOW010000487.1:0-20413 GCA_963924055.1 Drosophila limbata
AACAGCGAGTATCTCTATCCAAACAGATCACGAGCAAAGACGAACAAATCACAACGGGTACGAATCAATGTTCGAGTATGAGCGTGCACTTCTTACCCGTTGCAGGTCTCTGGTCACCACCATCAATGTTTCTAACAAATATATTTTGTTTTTGCTTTATTAAACGCATCCTTCATTACAGTGTCTTCATTCAATGAGAAACAATTGATGAATAAACAACCATAAAATGGGTAAACGTTTTTATAATCAAGCCAGTCATAATTTAAACCGTAACCAGGGCAGTGGTCTTGTCAACAAATTAATTAACGTGTTGCCAGTTGAAGCACACCTTCCTGGTTATAATTTCTATGGTCCTGGTACAAATCTAGAAAAACGTTTGAAGCGGGGTGATCGTGGAATAAATCCGTTGGATGAAGCTTGTAGGGTTCATGATATTGCATATGATCAACACAAGGACTTGAGTGAACGTCATAAGGCAGATACAGTATTGGTCAATAGAGCTTGGGAACGTGTAAAGGCGAGAGATAGCAGTTTTGGTGAAAAGGCATCGGCATACCTTGTAACCAATATCATGAAGTCAAAGAAAAAATTCGGAATGGGAATGAAGAAGAAGAAGGGGGTGAAGAGATGTGGAAAAAAAAAGAAGATGAAGAGTTGGTCATCTGTTGTTAACGATGTCGTACATTGAAAAGTCAAAAACCATTAGATATTATGAGTGCAATTAAGATTGCACGCAAAGCAGTACATAAATCAATTGGTCGTAAGAAAAATGTTAGAGTACCTCGTGTAATTAATGTCCCCAAAGTTGGAGGCTTTTTACCGCTAGTACCCATTCTGACTGCACTTAGCGCATTAGGTAGTCTAGCCTCAGGTAGTGCATCCATTGCAAAGGCGATTAATAATGCAAAGGCGGCAAAACAGCAGCTTGATGACAGTAAGCGACACAATAAACAAATAGAGGGTGTTGCCATGAGTGATGGTATGTATCTGAAACCCTATCGGAAAGGTTATGGATTATACCTCAATCCCTTTAAAAAGGGTTATGGAGTAAAGAAGCAAAAAAACTAATTAGTGGGCTACCCAAAAGAGCATTAACAAATTTAGATATTGAAAATTATGCTCGAAAACATTTAAAACATTTTCGAGGTGTATTTATGAGAGATGCACTCCCAGAATCACCTCTTAATCAGGAATGTGGGGTCATTAACCTAGACGATTCATTGTCAAGCGGTACACATTGGGTGGCCTATAATAAAAACAAAAATTTGATACAATACTTTGATAGTTTTGGGAACTTACAACCACCAAACGAAGTTGTCAAATACCTGGGAAATGGAATTAAATATAACTATGAGAGAGTGCAACGTTTTAATACATACAACTGTGGACACCTGTGTCTGAAATTTTTACTATCATTAAAATAAATGAGGGTGGGGGTTTTATAGATTTATGCTAATCTATTTCTTGAATAAGACGATGGGCTCTTTGTAATTAAATTGGTATATATGTATACCAATACATACATACAAAGCAGTGTGAAAGCACCTTGAACGAGCTATAAAAGTTGAGCTTAACTGGGTTAGACGAACGGCTTCAACATTGTCAGCATCAACTAGGACAACCTAACAACAACAACAACAACAACATCATAAACAACTCAATATCAGGACAGCAAAAATGAATCAACCCACTATCACAGACAGCGAGCTGGATGCCATTTTTGACGAAGAGCAGAAATGTATGGATGTCATCAAGGATTTCAATGGACGAGTCCAGAAGCCACTGATGTCCAAGACCAAGATGACTACAAATGTAGTTTATCCCATTCTCAGGGCTCAAAGGAAGACAACCAGGATAGGTAATTCAGTCGCACTCGAACATGAGAAATACATGTTGTATTTACCGAAGAGATATTTAAGTCTCAAGAATGAAACCATTATGGCACTGAAGGACAAAAAATATATCATCGTAAAAAAAATTTATGAAAATCTCTATTTGGAATCTAATAAAAATTTGTAATTTAATATTTTTCAATAAAAAAAAAAAAATATGAATTTCTAATTTAAAAAAATGTTGTTCTA
Source organism: Drosophila limbata (assembly GCA_963924055.1). Classification (NCBI taxonomy): domain Eukaryota; kingdom Metazoa; phylum Arthropoda; class Insecta; order Diptera; family Drosophilidae; genus Drosophila; species Drosophila limbata. Next base: position 2,082 of record CAWUOW010000487.1, read on the forward strand.
CTTTTTTGGGTGGTATGAGAAAATTTCAGATATCTTAAATAAAAAATTTGAATAAACAATTCACCGTTTCTATATTATGTTTGGTAGTATGAGAAAATTTTTTTCAGATGACTATTATAAATATAAAATGCATTTTCATTATGTAACAGTATTAGATCGAGAGTGAATACATACACACATGCATATAAACACACATGCATACAAACACACATTGATACTATACAAACAAAACGAGTTTTTCACGTAGCTCTTATATACTTTAGAGCTGTTTATTATAAACCGGTTTTGGTGGATGAAAAATCGTCGAGAGTTCATTGAACTAAACCAACTTCTTATCTATCACATTGAAAACATTTTCTTTTCTGGTGGTGGTTCTGTTGTTTAGTCAGTTTTGAGTCAGTTGACGAAAGCGAGAAATGTATTGAAGAGAAAATTTGATTCTATCAAACAAACGAATTCTCATAATGATCTTGAGTTGGAGAAAACTTTTAAACCCATAACAGAACCTCTACAGGAACTAGTTAATGAGAATAAAAAGAAAATTAAAAAGTTAATAAAAAGAGAAGGAGAAGATGTAAAATCTAGATTTAAGTTTGAGGATGATGATGATGATGATGATGATGATGATGATGATGATGATGATGATGATGCTGCTGGAGAAAATGAAACAAATTATTTCTCTCAATCGAATATTGACCCAGACCCAGACACTGATTTAGAGAATGTATCTGAGGTAAAAGATTATGAAATGAATTTGAATATTAGTCAGCTACAGAGAGAACAACTCTTGGATAATGCTTATGGACCTAGAAGAAGCACATCAGCTTCTCGTTCTTTAATGTTGGGGAACAGTACATTAAATATAAATAATAAAGAAATGAAATTGTCGAGTGGAAACAGTTGGCCCCTCTATACTCATTAATTTTCCATAAAAACCAACAGACTATAACAAGAATGAATTGGAGATCTATAAAAAGATTTTAGTTGTGACTAGTGTACATAGAAGAAATTATAACCCACAGAGTCAAGTAAAAGGAACTCGGGCATATAAATATAGTGAAATAATCAAACCTCTTTTAAGTAATATGTCAATGCCAACAGCGATGTCTACACCAAATCGCTCGAAAACAGGTTCAGGGTATATGACCCTACAATTATCAAAACCAAACTATGTGTATTGGGACAATGCAAATGAATTAGTTGAACGATTACAGCTCTTAATAGCCTCAGAAACAGCTGGTAATACCAATCATAATAATGAGATTATGTCAATCATAGAAGAATTGCGTGAGGCACGGATAATATACTAATCCATATAAATATACATTACAATTGATAATTATATTTAATATCATAATGTCTGTTGACAAGTTTGGTTGCTTTTCTGATGATAAAGAGCGTTCAGAGTACTTAAAAAGAGAAATTAAAAACGTAACAGGACTATTCATTGATTTAGATGGGAATCTTAATGTTCAGAAAAAACGAATTGTAAACTCTTCACTACCGCTAAATGATGATGACTTGGTTGTAAAAGTATATGTTGATGACAAGATAACAAAGTTGAAAACAAACCAAACTACTTCAATTTCACAATTATTCGAGCGTAGAAATGCTAAAGTAAATGGCTTGGAAAAAGAAGTAAATAATCTTATTAAATTGATAGAAAATGTTAATGTCATTATCAATGATGTAATTACAAAGATTAATAATCTCAATAGTTTTGTTGCTGCAAATTGTAAGATTCCAAAATGACAACATATTGAAGCAGATGTGGTTTCCTATAAGAAAAGTCCATTTGTACATCGAGAGAAAAACTAAGTCATATATAAATTAAACTTATAATCATCATGTCACTTGACAAGTTTGGACATTACTCGAATGATAAAGAGTATTTAGACTACTTTAAGAGAGATAGTGAACGCATAACAGGTTTATACATTGATGTAAATGGTAATCTAAATGCTCAGAAAAAAAGATTTAAAAATTGTATAATTCCAAAGCAGGCATATGAGTTGACAACAAAAGAATATTTAGATAAAGCCCCTTCAGACGAGCGCTTTTTCACCGACAGTTTTTGTAATTTTTTGTCAAAAAGCTGTCCGTGTCGCGTAACCACACAAAATTTCAAAGCGCGGGTGAAAAACCGAAGCTCAGCGATGGAAATGGAACACGTTCTATTCCATCGGTGAGCGATGGTGATCGAAACGGACAGCTTTTTGACAAAAAGTGTCGGTAAAAAAGTGCTCGTCTGAAGGGGCTTATAATAAATTAGTTGTGTTGGAAAAAGAAATAACCTACAGTCTTCGAGAACGCAATTCAAAAGGGCATACACTATTTAAAACTATTAATAATCTTAAAAAGCGAATAGATAATTTTGAAAAAAGAATTCAAAATGAAATGTATTCCAAATTAAATAAAAGTGAAGATTATGTTTTTAAATATGTATCCACCGACAAATCCAAATTTAATTTAAACAGTGCGATAGTAACAACAGAAGAGATACCCATTGACTATAATAAAATAAAACAAGTGGGAAAGGCTATAGTCGAGCTCCCGACTATAGGATACCCGTTAATTACCTAAATAAATTTAACTTTTTTTTTATTGCATGCTTTTAGGCACTTTTATTGCTTAAAAGCTTTAATCAGCCAGTACCACCTTTCTGTTTGTCCGATGTTGTTGGGATTTAGTAGAATGATAGCTAAAAACAATAGCTAACGTTCACCGTTTAAAAAAATCTAATATCTTAAAAACTGTGCGTGTGGTGGATTTTCGCGATTTACGGAGGCGGAAAGGGGCGTGGCAAAATTTTGAAACAAACTTGACCTGCGTGAGGTTTATAGAAATCTGTGTGCCAAATTTGGTTGCTCTAGCTCTTATAGTCTCTGAGATCTAGGCGCTCACACGGACGGACAGACGGACGGACGGACGGACGGACGGACGGACGGACAGACGGACAGACGGACATGGCTATATCGACTCGGCTGTTGATGCTGATCAAGAATATATATACTTTATAGGGTCGGAGATGCTTCCTTCTCCCTGTTACATACATTGCAACGAATACAATATCCCCTTTTACTTATTTTTAATAAGTAACGGGTATAAATATGTGTAAACGAGAGAAAGTTAATGAATTGCATGCACCATCTTACAAGAAATTTCGTCGACGTAGAGTAGTCACAAAGGGAATTAATGACTTATGGCAGGCGGATTTGGTTGAAATGGGGGCGTATGCTTCATCAAATAATGGTTATCGTTATTTGTTGACAGTAATAGATACGTTTCCTAAATTCGCTTGGGGTGAAGCATTAAAATCAAAAACTGCTAAAGAAGTTGCTCAGGCAATGGAGAAATTAATTAAATCGGGACGTGGTGCTCCCAAGAACCTGCAAACAGATGATGGAACCGAGTTTTTCAATAAACAATTTAAGGTATTAACAAACCAGTTTAAAATTAATCATTATTCAACATTCAGTGTACTGAAAGCATCAATTGTTGAACGATTTAATAGAACCCTGAAAGAGCTTATGTGGCGTGAGTTCAGTTTCAATGGAAAATATAAATGGATTGATATGTACAAAAGTTTAATTGATGGTTACAACAATCGTGTACATAGAACAATAAAAATGAAACCAATTAACGTTAATTCGTCCAATGAAAAACAAATTTTAAAGACAACATATAATTTCTTGAAGATATTCACTGGAAGCAAGTTGCGTAAGGGAGACAATGTGCGTATAAGTAAATACAAGCATATATTCGAAAAGGGCTACACACCAAATTGGACAACAGAAATTTTTAAAATTAGAACAGTGAAATATACATATCCAACAACATATTTACTAGAAGACTTGACGGGCAATCCAATTGAAGGTTGCTTCTACAGAGAAGAACTCAAAAAGACTCAATACCCCGATGCGTATCTAGTAGAAAAAGTGTTGAAACGAGACGGAAAAAGAGCTTTGGTGCGTTGGCTGGGATTTCCAAAGAGTGAAGACAGTTGGATTAATGTAAATGAAATTTTATAGTCTATACAAACAGATGTTGTTTAAAATTAGATTGATACGTGATTCACCAGTTGTTAAACATTTTTTATAATTTTCAAGGTCTATCTTTTCTAAAGCCGTCCTTTTCACACCTTTTATTATACCCGTTACTTATTAAAAATAAGTAAAAGGGGATATTGTATTCGTTGCAATGTATGTAACAGGGAGAAGGAAGCATCTCCGACCCTATAAAGTATATATATTCTTGATCAGCATCAACAGCCGAGTCGATATAGCCATGTCCGTCTGTCCGTCCGTCCGTCTGTCCGTCTGTCCGTCCGTCCGTCTGTCCGTCTGTCCGTCTGTGTGAGCGCCTAGATCTCATAGACTATAAGAGCTAGAGCAACCAAATTTTGCACACAGATTTCTATAAACCCCACGCAGGTCAAGTTTGTTTCAAAATTTTACCACGCCCCTATCCGCCTCCGTAAATCGCGAAAATCCACCACACGCACAGTTTTCAAAATATTAGGTTTTTTTTAAACAGTGAACGTTAGCTATTGTTATTACCTATCATCCTACTAAATCCCAACAAGATCGGACAAAGATAAAGGTGGTACTGGCTGATTAAAGCTTTTAAGCAATAAAAGTGCCTAAAAGCATGCAATAAAAACAAAAGTTTAATTTATTTAGGTAAGTAACGGGTATCCTATAGTCGGTAGCTCGACTATAGCCTTTCCCACTTGTTTTTTTATATGTTTTCTCAACACTATCAATTTTATAGCAATATATTTTTGGACGAAGTCCAACAAACTCCGACATGGGTTTGCCGTTAAGCTCATCCTTAAAGAAAACCAATTTCTTTTTATTAACTTTTTTAAAATTATACAAAATAGCAGATTCATCAGAATAATCAGACGTATCAAATTTTTCATCAACATCAGCTCGAATATCACTGTAAAAATCCTCAGTTTTTATTGTATAAATAAAAGAGTCTGTATCCATATAATTCAACGTTATATTTTCTTTAAACTTTGGTTTCATGTAGCTATAATGGAAATCATACATTTTCCATTTTGATAAATATAGAACACTGAAACCTAAATACATGGGTTTATTTAAAAGATTTCTTAATCTTTTCATTTGTATTGCATAAAAATTATCATTTATTTTTGTTGAGCTGTGAAAGTTGGTTTTAGCAATTAATGCTCTAGCACAGAGTCTTTTGCGACCTGTCGTTAACGTTTGTGGTGGATCCCACTCAGTGACTAATCTTACGTCCACCCTTTTCTCTACATTTTCCATGGTTTTACCATAGACTGCATTATTCAAAAATTTGAAGAAATCTTTCTCGAATGAATTTTTTGCATTCGTTCTATGCAACGTATTCAAATCGATGTAAGTCTTAAGCCAAGCTTTTTGTTTGAAACATAGTCCCCTATGAATTTTCTTGAACTGTAATCCATTACTCAAACATTGTTGTAATGTTCTGTAATGGATAACATAATTTCTTTTATTACCAAGGTCAGCAACTAGTTTTTCTACTTTTGCCGTCTTTGTTGGTAATTTAAAAGTCGGACAAAAATGAAGATCATTATGATGATCATGAATATTGTATGGATAATCTAAGTCTACTTCTAAAATATTTCCATACTCAGCATCAATAGGTATATTAGCAACATTGAGACGTTCTATGTCTGTAGAAGACAACCACTTAAACCCATTATATGGTAGGGCTTGTGACATTGCCCAACCATATAAATTGTTTGCATCCAGATACATCAAAAACGTTGATTCTCTGGTTTTGTCAAATGTTGATAAATATTTATTGTTTGCTTTGGTATAACTATGACAACATTGAACTAAACCACCTCGAATAACAAATTGAATAAAACCATACATATCTATGTCTGTAAGTAACTCTAATTCAATTTTCGTTGACTTTAACATAGCCTCCCAAGATAAGCCTGGAGTTGTTTAGAAATGGGCTGGGTCAAGGGAATAAATTTTTAAACAGATCGAGCGAAAATTTTCAAAAACATCAGTCAACAGTAAAACATCAGTTTTTAGATACAATTCTAAATAGTCTTTTAATGTTGAACATGAAAATTCAGACCAAACCTTAAGCGCATGTGTATAATCTTCTTCAGAACAACTAGTCTCTGTCAGATTGCTGTAGAGAAGTTTCTTGTAATCTATTTTCAGAATCTAAATATTCACAGGGGAAAGCACCCTTTTTACGCATTAGTCTGAACTCATCTTCAAGATTGAAATGTGATTTAATTGTTTTTAACTGTTCATCAACTAAATTAGATGCAAGAGCGTCTAGACTTGATGACATAAATCTAAATGTATCTAGAAAACGAATTTCTAAATTATTTCCGTTTTCTCACTCTATTATTTTTGACAGTGATATATAATATTCCTTATTAATTGGAATAACTTTGATTTCTCCAGGCACGTGTGCAAGTTCTTTTACAAATAAATGAGAATCATATTTGGAAAAATAATGAAAGAAATCAGGTATAAAACAAGTGGGAAAGGCTATAGTCGAGCTCCCGACTATAGGATACCCGTTACTTACATAAACAAATTAAAATTTTTTTATTGCATGCTTATAGGCATTTTAATTGCTGAAAAGCTTTAATCAGCCAGTACCACCTTTCTGTTTGTCCGATCTTTTTGGGATTTAATAGGATGATAGGTAATAACAGTAGCTAACGTTCACCGTTTAAAAAAACAAAATATCTTGAAAACTGTGCGTGTGGTGGATTTTCGCGATTTACGGAGGCGGAAAGGGGCGTGGCAAAATTTTGAAACAAACTTGACCTGCGTGGGGTTTATAGAAATCTGTGTGCCAAATTTGGTTGCTCTAGCTCTTATAGTCTCTGAGATCTAGGCGCTCACACAGACGGACAGACGGACAGACGGACGGACGGACAGACGGACATGGCTATATCGACTCGGCTGTTGATGCTGATCAAGAATATATATACTTTATAGGGTCGGAGATGCTTCCTTCTCCCTGTTACATACATTGCAACGAATACAATATCCCCTTTTACTTATTATACCCGTTCCTTATTAAAAATAAGTAAAAGGGGATATTGTATTCGTTGCAATGTATGTAACAGGGAGAAGGAAGCTTCTCCGACCCTATAAAGTATATATATTCTTGATCAGCATCAACAGCCGAGTCGATATAGCCATGTCCGTCTGTCCGTCTGTCCGTCTGTCCGTCCGTCCGTCTGTCCGTCTGTCCGTCTGTGTGAGCGCCTAGATCTCAGAGACTATAAGAGCTAGAGCAACCAAATTTTGCACACAGATTTCTATAAACCCCACGCAGGTCAAGTTTGTTTCAAAATTTTGCCACGCCCCTTTCCGCCTCCGTAAATCGCGAAAATCCACCACACGCACAGTTTTCAAGATATTATGTTTTTTTAAACGGTGAACGTTAGCTATTATTATTACCTATCATCCTACTAAATCCCAACAAGATCGGACAAAGATAAAAGTGGTACTGGCTGCTTAAAGCTTTTAAGCAATAAAAGTGCCTAAAAGCATGCAATAAAAACAAAAGTATAATTTATTTAGGTAAGTAACGGGTATCCTATAGTCGGGAGCTCGACTATAGCCTTTCCCACTTGTTTTTAATAAGTAACGGGTATAATTACTCGTTCTATATGCCAAATTACATTTTGAATGAGCAGCAGCCCTGAATTTACCAGTAAAATGACAATGATCCCTTACCCTATCTGCTAATAAAACACTCCCGCAAATATGACAATTAATAGCCTCTTGAAAATCAGACTCTTCTTCCGGACTCATAACAATGGGAACTACCTTGCTCAAATATTCATTATTTATTTGCTTGAGATTTTCTATAAGTGAATTGAGAAAGCTTAAACCAGAATTGTTAACAGTTTCTAAAACAAACTTATCTAATCTACTATCAAATGCACACTTTATGTAATATGCATATGCTATTGGTATATTTTCATTAATATTAACTAATGTAGAACTCACTTCTTTATTCTTCGGTTGAAGAATACATTCAAAATCTGCATACACTACAAACGGGACCTGTAGTTGGTGATGGTGTTGAGTGAATTTTATAGTTGCTTCATTGGTAATGGGTAGTGTAGAAACTTTCCCAGTACACAGTTCCTTATGTCTCAATGCAGCTCCCTCACTGGACGAAAAGTTGAGACATATATTGCAGAACCATTGCTTCCTCTTCGAATTCCCAATTTGTGATGATATTAAACTAAAAAAAAAAAAAGTCATTCACAAGTAATTAGTATGTAATAAATCACTATTAAATGAAGTAAAATACTTACCGAGAGATATTTTTAATCCACGTGTAATGAGCATTTACCCCCTCTTCTAGGAATAACATATTTACATGTAACTGTTGCTCAAATTGTGAGTGGAATAGGGGTCCAATTATATTCCCACTCTCTTCATCATATCCGAAAACGTTGATGCTCACTTGTGGGTTATGATTGATGAATATCCGAATATCCTTTATCTTTAGGGGGAATTGTAATCCAGTAAAATCTAATGTCAAATCATTTGACACTTTGATTTTATCATCTGTGATCCTCACATTGTAGCTAGTACATCTTTGGGGTTTTTTTACAATCTCCAATGCCGAAAGTAATGTCCATTTAAAACAGTATTGGTCATTGTTCTGAACATTTATTATTGCTCCTTTGTTACTCAGTTTCTTTAGTAATGCGATGAATGAAGAACCACGTATGGGTCTATACTGGTTTCCATTCATTTCCAAACGCTTTATACCAAACAGAGCCCATCCACTATCCTTTTCCTGGAACTCTTCCATTTTATCAATTATTTGTTTTGAGTGCTCTTCAAATAGTTGATATAAATCACTACTGGTGTAGGCGATTTCCATTCGGCTTTGGAATGACTTTATTTCAATCAATGACTCATTTTCTTTTAAAAGCACGTATTCAGCGAAAAGTTCGAAATTTACTTTCACTGAATCATAGCTCTGTAGTACACGTATCAAGTGAGGAATAAATGCATTACCTGCTTCATTTAAAAATTCTTCATGGATTCTAAGTTCCGCTCCATCATTCAAATACATATAATGAAGGATTCGCCCCTTGAATCCCTGTGAAATCTTTTTGATCCGACTATCTACCGGCTCAATCGCATTCATCTTATGCCTTTCGGTGCGAACATGGTGTTTCCATTGAACACCTAATGGCAGGTAGCTCTGGCACGAGGGGCAATAATTTGTTCCTTGAGTATTCATTGTTGTTGGTGGTGAGTTTTTCCTTGTTGATCTGATGGTGTTGATCTGTTGATGGTGTTATGTACCTGCTACTGTTGTTGAGCTGTTTTTAGCTGTTGTTGAGCTGTTTAAAGCTGTTGTTGAGCTGTTTTTAGCTGATGTTGTTGAGCTGTTCTTAGTTGTTGTTGAGCTGTTTTTTAGCTGTTGTTGAGCTGTCTTGGGCTGATGAAACTGTTGTTGTCGTTTTTGTTAATCTGTTGATCCTCGAGCTGTCCTTGATATTTTCTGAAGTTGGTGTTGACGGTCGGTTCTTTACACTTTTCACTTCACTGATATGTTCTAACTGAAAAGTCTTAGAATAAAGTTCCCACATTTATACCTTCGGTATCATACATTCTAAGGTGCATTTTCTTAAGCACAAGACAAAACCAGTTAAATCACTTTATTCAAAAACAATTATCAATTTTCTTTTTGTTGTCATTGATAGAAAATTTTCCTACAGCCCGTGTCTAATCACATCATCAACAGGTCTATCAGTTCTTACCTGAACTGCACCTGTGCCTATCCCATAGCTGTCCCGTGTCTGTCCCGTACCTGTCCCGTGCCTGTCCCGTGTCTGTCCCGTGCCTGCCCCCTGCCTGCCTGAGCCAAACTCAATTGGTTAATTAGTTGATCGAACAATCAATGTATCTGTCACAACAGTCCACACATTCTGACCTTTTCTCTTATGACCACTTTATTAGGGTTATTTATGACCGCTTCATTAGGGTCAGCATTTATGATCACTTAATTAGGGAGTAAGGGGACATTTATGATCGCTTAACTGGGGGAGTGGGGGTCATTATGATCGCATAATTAGGGAGTAGGGGGTCAATATAACCGCTTAATTAGGGAGCAGGGGGTCATTATGACCAATTAGAGATCAGTTGAACCCCCTCCCTCCCCCACCCTCTACACATTCTAACCCTTTTCCCACGCTTTTGACCCTTTTTATCGATCAATCAGACAAATCAATAAAAATTAATGACAAAATCAATAAAAATTAATGACTTTTGATCCTTTCTTAATGATCTTTTATGACATTTGACCCATTTTTAATGATCTTTTTATGACTTTTGACCCTTTTTTAATGATCTTTTTATGACTTTTGACCCTTTTTTAATGATCTTTTTATGACTTTTGACCCTTTTTAATTAAAAAAGCAATTAAATTTTATGACCCATTAATCACCCCCACCCCCAATTTGGCCTGGAAGCCGCATTTATATACTACTGAGCAAATCAAGAGTAAAGAACACCAGGGAAAATTTATGTTAACATATTGCTATTTAGCCAAATAAAAACTAGTGGACGGTGCTACAGTCGAGCATACTCGACTGTCGGAGACCCCGTACTTGCTATGGAAAAAAAGTTTTTCATACTAAGACTTGATTTTTGACTGATCGTTCTTATGACAGCTATATGATGTAGAGGTCCGATTTCAACCAAATTTAGTCAGACCAGTTAGTATAAGACCATACCATATGGATATTCTGTTAGTTTGGTTCAGATATCTCAAACAACAAAAAGGTTTTTCATACTAGGACTTGATTTTCTACTGATCGTTCCTATGACAGCTATATGATATCTTATAAAAAAACCTCTTTACTTGGTAAAAGTCTGTAGCAAAAACATTTTAATGCCCCCAAAAAAATTGTGTCATCCAATTTTGTGACAAATAATATTAAGTTTTACATATAATTTACCTAAAAAGGTGTCATTCGACGTGGTATTTTTGATAAGAATAGTAAAAAATAAAAAAAAAACAAGTGGGAAAGGCTATAGTCGAGCTCCCGACTATAGGATACCCGTTACTTACCTAAATAAATTAAACTTTTGTTTTTATTGCATGCTTTTATTGCTTAAAAGCTTTAATCAGCCAGTACCACCTTTATCTTTGTCCGATCTTGTTGGGATTTAGTAGGATGATAGGTAATATTAATAGCTAACGTTCACCGTTTAAAAAAACCTAATATTTTGAAAACTGTGCGTGTGGTGGATTTTCGCGATTTACGGAGGCGGAAAAGGGCGTGGCAAAATTTTGAAACAAACTTGACCTGCGTGGGGTTTATAGAAATCTGTGTGCAAAATTTGGTTGCTCTAGCTCTTATAGTCTCTGAGATCTAGGCGCTCACACAGACGGACAGACGGACAGACGGACGGACGGACAGACGGACAGACGGACATGGCTATATCGACTCGGATGTTGATGCTGATCAAGAATATATATACTTTATAGGGTCGGAGATGCTTCCTTCTCCCTGTTACATACATTGCAACGAATACAATATCACCTTTTACTTATTTTTAATAAGTAACGGGTATAAAAACTAAAGATAGAGTAAGGATGAAAAATGCAACCCGATGGGGGAAGTTTGTTAGCCGGTCCGGCAAGCTATGTCCCTGTTCACAGCTGAGTTGGTTGCAAGTTTCATAGGAAAGACAAAAAGATAGGAGGAGCAAAAAATAGTATAAGGTCAGAAATTTAAGGGTTGATAGAATAATAGAAAAAGATATAAGATGCAAAAAATAGCAGAGAATCAGAAATTTAAAGGATCGATAGAATAAAGAAAACAAGTGGGAAAGGCTATAGTCGAGCTCCCGACTATAGGATACCCGTTACTTACATAAACAAATTAAAATTTTTTTATTGCATGCTTATAGGCATTTTAATTGCTGAAAAGCTTTAATCAGCCAGTACCACCTTTCTGTTTGTCTGATCTTTTTGGGATTTAATAGGATGATAGGTAATAACAGTAGCTAACGTTCACCGTTTAAAAAAACAAAATATCTTGAAAACTGTGCGTGTGGTGGATTTTCGCGATTTACGGAGGCGGAAAGGGGCGTGGCAAAATTTTGAAACAAACTTGACCTGCGTGGGGTTTATAGAAATCTGTGTGCCAAATTTGGTTGCTCTAGCTCTTATAGTCTCTGAGATCTAGGCGCTCACACAGACGGACAGACGGACAGACGGACGGACGGACAGACGGACATGGCTATATCGACTCGGCTGTTGATGCTGATCAAGAATATATATACTTTATAGGGTCGGAGATGCTTCCTTCTCCCTGTTACATACATTGCAACGAATACAATATCCCCTTTTACTTATTTTTAATAAGTAACGGGTATAAATATAAATAGATAGAAAAGTATAAATAAGTCTTAAATTATAACTTAAAACAAGTGGGAAAGGCTATAGTCGAGCTCCCGACTATAGGATACCCGTTACTTACATAAACAAATTAAAATTTTTTTATTGCATGCTTTTAGGCATTTTAATTGCTTAAAAGCTTTAATCAGCCAGTACCACCTTTCTGTTTGTCCGATCTTTTTGGGATTTAGTAGGATGATAGGTAATAACAGTAGCTAACGTTCACCGTTTAAAAAAACATAATATCTTGAAAACTGTGTGTGTGGTGGATTTTCGCGATTTATGGAGGCGGAAAGGGGCGTGGCAAAATTTTGAAACAAACTTGACCTACGTGGGGTTTATAGAAATCTGTGTGCCAAATTTGGTTGCTCTAGCTCTTATAGTCTCTGAGATCTAGGCGCTCACACAGACGGACAGGCGGACAGACGGACAGACGGACGGACGGACGGACGGACGGACGGACAGACGGACATGGCTATATCGACTCGGCTGTTGATGCTGATCAAGAATATATATACTTTATAGGGTCGGAGATGCTTCCTTCTCCCTGTTACATACATTGCAACGAATACAATATCCCCTTTTACTTATTTTTAATAAGTAACGGGTATAACTAGAAATAGGGAGAGGATGAAAAATGCAACCCGATGGGGGAAGTTTGTTAGCCGGTCCGGCAAGCTATGCCCCTGTTCACAGCTGAGTTGGTTGCAAGTTTCATAGGAATGGAAGAATGCAAGTTTCACAGAAAGATTATGGAAAAGAATAAGAAGATAGAAATTGAGGTATTGGATAAACAGTTAGAGTTGGCCAGGAGTAGACCTAAGATGAGAGAGAATGGAAAGCTTTATAGAAGACAGACAGTGTTCAGAGGAGAACACATGTAACAGGGAATTATAATAGGTGCATAAAACACGAAGAGGATAGTGCAGAGCATAATCAGTGGTGCAAATAGGGAGAGATAATGGAAGAAAGTTTCTAGTAGGTCTATAAGGAACAGAGAAATTAAGACGACTTAAAAGAAAAGAAGAATCTATATCGCCGTTAATTAGATTAACTAAGATAACTAAGAATTTTTCTACGATCGGATAGTGAAGGAAGGTTTATAAGTAAAAGTCTACTGGAATAAGATCGTAGGCGAAGATTAGGGTCCCAATTTAAACTACGTTGAGCAAAGAGAAGAAATTGCTTTTGGATTGACTCAATACGGACCTCATTGTTCTTATATTGAGGGGACCATATACATGAGCAATATTCCAAAATAGGACGTACAAGGGATACATAAAGGAGTTTGGTAGTGAAAGGATAGTTAAATTCCTTCGACCAACGCTTAATGAATCCAAGCACACCCTTTGCAACATTAAAGATCTTTTACGGTGAATATACGTTGTAATTCAACATTATCAATTGTATAAGTACCAAGAAAGGGTTTAAATCGACTAAAAGACATGAACATACACTTAGAACAATTTAGAGGAAGATGATTAGCCAAGCACCAAAGTTGCATAGAGTTTAGATCATTTTGAAGAAGATCTTGTTGAGGAGGATCACTAAAAGACAGAATAAGCTTTACATCATCCGCATACAATAGTATGCGAGAGTGTGATAAAATAGACGGAAGGTCATTAATAAACAGGGTAAAGAACAAGGGCCCAAGGTGGCTACCTTGAGGAACACCAGAAGTTACAAAGACAGGTTTAGATTTAGTAGATCTGAGAATGACTTTCTGCGTTCTACTCTTTAAATAAGAAGATATCCAGAAAATTAAGGAAGAAGGGAAACCAATGCAACCAAGTTTAAAAAGGAGAAGATCATGATTCACAGAGTCAAATGCTTTACTGAAATCAGTATAAATGACATCAGTTTGCATTTTCCTCTGGAATGCATCATTAATTAGGCATGAAAATTCCAGCAAGTTGGTCGTAGTAGACCGACACTTGATAAATCCATGTTGAAAGGGGGAGATGACAGATTTACAGAGATGTTGCAAATTTGCTGAGATGATTTTCTCAAAAAGCTTTGGAATAGCCGACAATTTTGCAATACCTCTGTAAGTAGAAAAATCAGACTTACCACCTTTTTTATGCAAGGGTATAATAAAAGATTCTTTTCAAAGAGATGTTAATACCCCGGTGGTAATTGAAAGATTAAAGAGTTTAAGTAAAGGTTAAAGTAAAGAAGTACTGCATTCTCTCAATGCACAACTTGGGATATTATCAGGTCCAGGGGAGTAGGAAAATTTAATAGACCTAATAGCTGATAATAAGGAAGATTCGGAGATGAGGGGAGCAAAAATAATCGAAGATGAACTAATGTTATAGGGATATGAAGAATTAGTGGAAAGAACAGGGGAATAGGTGGATTGGAAAAATTTGGCAAATAAATCAGCAGCAGCTGAGTCATTGCATGCCATTTCAGAGCCAAAGAAGAAAGAAGAAGGAAGACGTGTGGACTTACGTTTCGAATTAACAAAAGAATAAAATAATTTAGGGTTATACGCAAATTGACTTTTACAGCGAGCAATATAATTGGAATAGCATTGAGAGTTTAGAAGGAAGAAATTAGATTTAGCGATAGAATATTTAGAAAGATCAAGACTAGAACCAGACATCTTAAACTTTTTAAAACATTTAGATTTAATGTTTTTTAAGTTTGAGAGTCTGGGCGTAAACCAAGGAGGCCTAGCTGAAGAAGAAGATCGATAAGAATTAGGAATAGTTATGTCTAATAGGGAGTTAAGAATTAGATAGAAGGTGTTTAGAGCGTTATCAATGTCTACTGCATTGTCAACCAAAGACCAATCAGTTGAAGAAATCAGTTGATTAAGCAAAATATAGTTACCTTTGCGTAAACAACGATGGGGCTCAGAGACTATAGGTGCTGGTGTATTAAAAGGTTTAGGTACAAAGAGAGAAATTTCTAATGTGGGATGGTAAGGATCTTCAGGCATAGATAAGGGCATCGACCTGGCGATGGAAGCATTTAGACAATCGTTAATAAAAACAAGATCTAGGGTTGTATTTAGACTGTTAGTAACGGCATTTATTTGAAAAAGAGGAAAGTCAAATAATTGATCTAAAAAGTCGTGTTGAGAGGATGGAGTAAGGTAGTTCGCGCTGCTGAAAAATGACCATTCGATGGAGGGCAAGTTAAAATCACCCAACACGACAGCATCATTGTCACGCGCTTGGAAAATACTTCGTTAATACAGTTTACATGTTGCATATAAACTTGTATGTCAGAAGCAGGAGGAATATAAGAACATGTTGCATAAAGCGAGGATGAAGGAAAAGTTACCTTAACAGCAACTATTTCAACATCAGAAGAAGAGTTATGGATTACGACTTCAGATTGTATAGAAGAACTAATAGTAATTAAGACACCACCACAACGTCGATTTGATCGATCTTTTCTATATATTACATAATTGGTTGACAAAATTTCGCTATCAGAGATAGTTGAATTTAACGAAGTTTCAGATAGAGCTATAATGTTAGCCTCGAAAGAAATACTACTCAGGTACAAATGTTGGAGCTTTGACAGAAGGCCTCTAACATTTTGGTACTGAATAGTAAGAGAATTTAGTTTTTTGAAAAGGTATTAGTGGAAATGTTATTTGGAAGAGTTACAGGTGATGAGTGCGTTCGCTTTTTTTCTTAAACTCATGAACAATCATAAGAGGCGGCCAAAAATTTGAATCACATATTATAGGAAAATCGTCATTAGGAACATTGATTTTAAAAGAAGAAATTTCACGGGCTACAGAGAAGTTAAATTTAGAAACTAAAACCTTCGCAGAAGATTTGCTGGCTATATAGGAAGCTATAGCTTCACAGGTTGTGTCAGCAGAAAGCCTAGACACAAAAACGACCCTACGGGGTGCTACTACTGACAGAGTAGATTGAGTAGGAGGAGATGGAGGTACAACGTTAACTACTGTGGCTGCGGGAGCCGTGGTGCAGGAGGATCTCCTTTTACGACCAGATTGCTTTTCTGTTATTCCAGGAGCTGCATTCATATCAGCAACTGGAAGAGCAGGTGCATCAGGTGGCAACGATGGAGTCGAAGAAAGATTATAATACCTACTTGGGGAAGGGGATAACGAAATAGTAGATGAAACATCTAATGTAGGAATAGGTGAATTGGTATTGAGAGAGTGCAGATTTGAAGAATTAGAAGGAACAGATAAAAAGTTTTCATTAGTACAAGGATTTGATGATGACTCAAATTTAAATTGACTAAGCAATTCCGAACCTGAGTCAAAATCATTAGCAAGGAGTTTAGCTGCTTTACTTAATTTCATGAATTGAATGCGGACGGAATTGTACATTTTAGTAAAATCAAACTGAATCCCAAAGCACTCAGGGCAAGCCCATCTTAGGCCGCCTTCATGCTTTTTAGGAGCAGAATTGATTTTATCGCATTCGCGTCCTGTTAGGCCAGCACATTTCGCATGCATAATATTCTCACACAACCAACAATTAACATGTTGAAGATGAGTGGAATCAGCCAACTGCTTAAATGAGCAAGCCTTATTACAGCAAGACATAATGTTTACTGGGTTAAATGAGAAACCGTTAAAGAAAGAGTGAAAAAGTTGAAAGTCGAAAAAAGATGAAAGCACAACAACAAAAGCAGCACAGACGCCGCTTACGAAAATATAAATGTAAATAGAAACTTTTAAACGATTCCCGATGACGGATTGAAGAGTCGTGCCCGGGAGACGTGTTCTCTGTTAGACGGTTAAAATGGAAAAGACCGGATGCTGCTACCAAGAAGAAGGCCTTAAGTCATGGCACGCGCTTCGCAGATGACACTAGAGTAATTTACCATCCAACTATCGAAAGCCTGCTCTTACGACCCTGTAACCCCATACAATTTCCTACCGATATCCTAATTTTGAGGTTAATAATAAGTAATTGCAATTAATTCAGTGTGCAATATATAATATTTTTATAAATCTTATACTTTATTTTATGATTACTATTTATTTATTACAGGAATTCATACTTCATCGGTTATTTTACTTTATGTTATTTATTTATTAGTTTTACGTATTTATTCTAATACCTTCATTTAATTAATTTATTTATTTAATTATTACTTTTGAGTATTTATATTTAATAATATAATATTTAATATTTATTTTCTTCGAGTTTACTTAATTCATTTATTACTACTTTTCTTGCAATTGCAAATCTACTACTAAAACTAAAACGAGCTGCATTCGTCATAAAAGTGCTGCCTACTTTTATTCGGACTGTTTATTTCCTGTTTTGTCTATGCGGAAAAAAAAGTGCTGCCTACTTTTATCTGGTTGTTTATTTCCTGCGTTAGATCTCCAGCTGCGTACAAAAAAAATGATGCCTACTTTTACGCTGAGTTATTATTTTCTTCTCGTTTTATTTAACCAAACGCCACTACACACTCAAGCTCTGTGTATGTGTCGTCACTTTGTTGATCTTACTCGCTGTCTCGCTATTGCTTGTACTCTCTCTCGCACGCAATTTGCCAGTGCTTCTCGATAATTTTACTGCCACAAGTATAGAACATAGGAACGATTGATGTCGATTCCTTCAGTCTACAATTGTTGCACTTCTCTTTCTTGAGTCACTTCTTTGATTCTCTTCTCTCTTTCGCTGCGCCTCGTTGTGCTCGTGCTCTCTCGCTCACACATTATCCAATTGTATTTCACCACTATGCGTCATAATTTCACAACGACGTAGTTGCATCAAACTCTGCTGCTCTGCTTCTCCGTTGAATTTGGGATTTGTTTGCCGTTATTCTTCTTTTCACAAGATCCCGGACGAGCCCTCAAAGTTGTGGGTAACTCCAATGCCAAGGGCCACTTTCAATCACATTAAAACACTTTCTCTTGTAGCATGTGCATA
>CAWUOW010000488.1:0-12000 GCA_963924055.1 Drosophila limbata
GATCAAAAAGACATTCCGCATGTAAATCGGTTGAGTTTCTGCGAACTTATGGGAGTTTTCAAATTTCGTAGTTTTTGATCATAAGCCATGAAGTGGGGTTCGATGAAATTTTTCAAAAACACTTTTTCTACAAAACTCATATTGTTGAGTCAATTTATTAATATTGACGCAAAATTATGAACAAAAAGACATTCCGCATGTTAATCGGTTGAGTTTCTGCGAAATTATCGGAGTTTTCAAATTTCGTAGTTTTTGATCATAAGCCATGAAGGGAGGTTCGATGAAATTTTTCAAAAACACTTTTTTTACAAAACTCATATTGTTGAGTCAATTTATTAATATTGACGCAAAATTATGAACAAAAAGACATTCCGCATGTTAATCGGTTGAGTTTCTGCGAACTTATGGGAGTTTTTAAATTTCGTAGTTTTTGATCATAAGCCATGAAGGGGGGTTCGATGAAATTTTTCAAAAACACTTTTTTTACAAAACTCATATTGTTGAGTCAATTTTTTAATATAGACGCAAAATTATGAACAAAAAGACATTCCGCATGTTAATCGGTTGAGTTTCTGCGAACTTATGGGAGTCTTCAAATTTCGTAGTTTTTGATCATAAGCCATGAAGGGGGGTTCGATGAAATTTTTCAAAAACACTTTTTTTACAAAACTCATATTGTTGAGTCAATTTATTAATATTGACGCAAAATTATGAACAAAAAGACATTCCGCATGTTAATCGGTTGAGTTTCTGCGAACTTATGGGAGTTTTTAAATTTCGTAGTTTTTGATCATAAGCCATGAAGGGGGGTTCGATGAAATTTTTCAAAAACACTTTTTTTACAAAACTCATTTTGTTGAGTCAATTTATTAATATTGACGCAAAATTATGAACAAAAAGACATTCCGCATGTTAATCGGTTGAGTTTCTGCGAACTTATGGGAGTTTTCAAATTTCGTAGTTTTTGATCATAAGCCATGAAGGGGGGTTCGATAAAATTTTTCAAAAACACTTTTTTTACAAAACTCATATTTTTGAGTCAGTTTATTAATATTGACGCAAAATTATGAACAAAAAGACTTTCCGCATGTTAATCGGTTGAGTTTCTGCGAACTTATCGGAGTTTTCAAATTTCGTAGTTTTTGATCATAAGCCATGAAGGGGGGTTCGATGAAATTTTTCAAAAACACTTTTTTTACAAAACTCATATTGTTGAGTCAATTTTTTAATATAGACGCAAAATTATTAACAAAAAGACATTCTGCATGTTAATCGGTTGAGTTTCTGCGAACTTATGGGAGTCTTCAAATTTCGTAGTTTTTGATCATAAGCCATGAAGGGGGGTTCGATGAAATTTTTCAAAAACACTTTTTTTACAAAACTCATATTGTTGAGTCAATTTATTAATATTGACGCAAAATTATGAACAAAAAGACATTCCGCATGTTAATCGGTTGAGTTTCTGCGAACTTATGGGAGTTTTCAAATTTCGTAGTTTTTGATCATAAGCCATGAAGGGGGGTTCGATGAAATTTTTCAAAAACACTTTTTTTACAAAACTCACATTGTTGAGTCAATTTATTAATATTGACGCAAAATTATGAACAAAAAGACAATTCGCATCTTAATCGGTTGAGTTTTAGCGAACTTATGGGAGTTTTTAAGTTCGTAGTTTTTGATCATAAGCCATGAAGGGGGGTTCGATGAAATTTTTCAAAAACACTTTTTTTACAAAACTCATATTGTTGAGTCAATTTTTTAATATTGACGCAAAATTATGAACAAGAAGACATTCCGCATGTTAATCGGTTGAGTTTCTGCGAACTTATGGGAGTTTTCAAATTTCGTAGTTTTTGATCATAAGCCATGAAGGGGGGTTCGATGAAATTTTTCAAAAACACTTTTTTTACAAAACTCATATTGTTGAGTCAATTTATTAATATTGACGCAAAATTATGAACAAAAAGACATTCCGCATGTTAATCGGTTGAGTTTCTGCGAGCTTATGGGAGTTTTCAAATTTCGTAGTTTTTGATCATAAGCCATGAAGGGGGGTTCGATGAAATTTTTCAAAAACACTTTTTTTAAAAACTCATTTTGTTGAGTCAATTTATTAATATTGACGCAAAATTATGAACAAAAAGACATTCCGCAAGTTAATCGGTTGAGTTTCTGCGAACTTATGGGAGTTTTCAAATTTCGTAGTTTTTGATCATAAGCCATGAAGGAGGGTTCGATGAAATTTTTCAAAAACACTTTTTTTACAAAACTCATATTTTTGAGTCAGTTTATTAATATTGACGCAAAATTATGAACAAAAAGACATTCCGCATGTTAATCGGTTGAGTTTCTGCGAACTTATCGGAGTTTTCAAATTTCGTAGTTTTTGATCATAAGCCATGAAGGGGGGTTCGATGAAATTTTTCAAAAACACTTTTTTTACAAAACTCATTTTGTTTAGTCAATTTATTTGACGCAAAATTATGATCAAAAAGACATTCCGCATGTTAATCGGTTGAGTTTCTGCGAACTTATGGGAGTTTTCAAATTTCGTAGTTTTTGATCATAAGCCATGAAGGGGGGTTCGATGAAATTTTTCAAAAACACTTTTTTTACAAAACTCATATTTTTGAGTCAATTTTTTAATATTGACGCAAAATTATGAACAAAAAGACATTCCGCATGTTAATCGGTTGAGTTTCTGCGAACTTATGGGGGTTTTCAAATTTCGTAGTTTTTGATCATAAGCCATGAAGGTGGGTTCGATGAAATTTTTCAAAAACACTTTTTTTACAAAACTCATATTGTTGAGTCAATTTATTAATATTGACGCAAAATTATGAACAAAAAGACATTCCGCATGTTAATCGTTTGAGTTTCTGCGAACTTATGGGAGTTTTCAAATTTCGTAGTTTTTGATCATAAGCCATGAAGGGGGGTTCGATGAAATTTTTCAAAAACACTTTTTTTACAAAACTCATATTGTTGAGTCAATTTATTAATATTGACGCAAAATTATGAACAAAAAGACTTTCCGCATGTTAATCGGTTGAGTTTCTGCGAACTTAAGGGAGTTTTCAAATTTCGTAGTTTTTGATCATAAGCCATGAGGGGGGGTTCGATGAAATTTTTCAAAAACACTTTTTTTACAAAACTCATATTGTTGAGTCAATTTATTAATATTGCCGCAAAATTATGAACAAAAAGACATTCCGCATGTTAATCGGTTGAGTTTCTGCGAACTTATGGGGGTTTTCAAATTTCGTAGTTTTTGATCATAAGCCATGAAGGTGGGTTCGATGAAATTTTTCAAAAACACTTTTTTTACAAAACTCATATTGTTGAGTCAATTTATTAATATTGACGCAAAATTATGAACAAAAAGACATTCCGCATGTTAATCGGTTGAGTTTCTGCGAACTTATCGGAGTTTTCAAATTTCGTAGTTTTTGATCATAAGCCATGAAGGGGGGTTCGATGAAATTTTTCAAAAACACTTTTTTTACAAAACTCATTTTGTTTAGTTAATTTATTAATATTGACGCAAAATTATGATCAAAAAGACATTCCGCATGTAATGTAGTATACCCAGTACTATGTAGAGTATTCCAAATGAATACGTAATAGTGTAAACATGAATCAATCGAAATAAGTAAGCATAAGCATTTTTATACACTCGACATATGATCACTTTTGAAGGTCAGTATGTCGAGCGCATTTGCAGTTAGCCGTTTAGCGCAACGGATGATTGACCCATGTATGCACACATGCATGTATACTACATACACCTGGGCTCTTCCGCTGTTGTCAGCAGTTTAGCCACATATAATATCATACACCCAACCTACATTAATTAGATACCTAAGAACCAAATGTATTTAGTTATAATTCTATTTGTTATAAATACGAAGATTCCATTCATAATAAACAGACAGTACGGAACGAGGTTCCGCCGAATAAACAACCATTCTTTTGTTTATTACATGGCGACCGTGACTTGGTCACGATTCCCTGCCTGGAGGCAGTAGGAAAATCCTGCCGAATAAAAAAAAAATAATAATAAAAATACTTTGCCAAAATAATCGGCAAATAATAAATAATTAAAACAATATTAATATCCTGCCATACAAAAACGGCACAGGATATGAACAAGGACCCCAAAAACGACGTTGAGGAGCGTCAGCCAAGCTGCGCCAAGAGCGTGCAGCTCTACTGGAAGAAGTAAACGCCGATCCACCACCGACATGGACAGAAGCAGTAGCATCAGCGAAGGAAGCACCGAAGCACCAGCAGCAGAGAAGCCAAGCAATGGCAGCAGCAGCAGAACAGAAGCAGTAGCATCAGCGAAGTAGCACCGAAGCACCAGAAGCAGAAACGGCAGAAAATAAAAATTACAAAATTTTGTAATTAAATAAAAACAAGTGTGCCCTTTTGAGCACCTTGGCGTTATGGCGATGCTCGCCGGCGCAAAATAAAAAAAAAAAAATAAAAAAATATAAAAAAAAAGAACACACCAATTTTGTTTGTTCTTATTACATATAATTACAATTAAGACACACTGTCAACAAGACATAGAACATACTGTCATAATGTAGACAAGACACAGATAACAAATTAAACTAAAAAAAAAAAAAAAGGGAATTAAAATTAATTCAATTTAAATTTTTCTAATTTAATTAAAAAAAAAAAAAAAAAAAAAAAACGGACATCCCAATTACGATAGTTCGTGAATTCCCATGGGCCGCGATGGGCCTCATAGATACAAAGACGGTGGACTCCACCGCAAATGTAATAAATAAAGTAGAAGTACAGACACTAGATTTAAGACTGATCACCATACTTCTGATCATTATTGTAATAATCATGTGCATTCATTTGTTCGTAAAACTGTATCAATTGCACAACAAATGTCTTAAAAAGAAGTATTTAAGTAAGGCAACTGATCTTGAGAGAACATAAATAAAAAAAAAAAATGGTAATGATGAAATGGTTTTGATATTTAAAAAAAAAAAAACAAAAAAAAAAATAGAGAACCACAAACGGTATTTCTTTTATGTTGTTAAACGATAGTGTATGTTTCAATAAACAAAAAAAAACCCAAAACAAAAAAAAAATTTTTTTTGGCATAGGTTGTAAGCTTCCATAACACATGGATTGGAATGCAATACGTGAGAGAGTTAGCGAGCTGAAAACTGAGTTCGAAAAATCTTACAAATGTCTTTCTCAAAATAGACCCATACAACCGAGTACCATCAACAAACACACTATTAATTTAGTGAAGATCTATAATGAGACACGGGAGTTGTTTCTGGACAATAAATCTAGGCTCTCAGATCTCCATTGGACTCAAGCTTCAGACATTATCAAACGTCTTAGAGAACAATTAGTTTATATAAAAGAGAAACATAAGTTAGATTTACATCTACCTAATATAATAAACACTGCGGCAACTTTTATATCTATTGAGGAGGACGACATAAAGTCGACAAGTCCAAGGTCGAAGTCGCCCAACACAGGTTACTTAACTTTTGTTTCGGAATCAGATTCTCAAAAAATTAATGATAATAATAGTAACAAGGTGGAAATCGATAACCTTGCCAAACTAAAGATGCCAGACGAATCAGGTGCCCGAAGGGCATACATTAAAGATATTTCGCATGCAGTGCCGGAATTTGATGGAAAAAAAATCCATCTACAAAGATTTATTACTGCAATCAAGTTGGTCGACCTTACAAAGGGACCATATGAAGACATTGCAATTGAGGTAATTAAATCAAAAATAATCGGCTCAACCCTCTACAAAGTCCAAGATGAGACCACAATCATTGCGATTATTGAGAAATTGAAGGCTACAATTGTCGGTGAAACCTCCGACGTAGTAAAGGCGAAATTGGCAAATGTTTACCAAAAGGGAAAAACAGCCACTCAATTTACTAATGAAATCGAAAGTTTAAGAAAGTTGCTTGAATCTTCTTATATCGATGAGGGACTAAAATCCGAGCATGCGGATATTTTTAGTACCAAGGAAGCTATCGGAGTTATGATCAAGAATTGTGAACATAACAAGCTTAAAACAATACTTGAAGCGGGTACATTCAAAACAATGAATGAAGCCATATCTAAATACATACACTGTAGTACAGAACTGACAGGTAACGCAAGCTCAATTTTGTACTCACAAAGAGGACATGCCTATCGCGGTAATCACAACCGAGGTAATTACCGTGGTGGAGGAAATGGCCGTGGTTATGGGTATAGAAACAATTCTAATCACAATAATGGCCAAAATAATAATAATTATGGAAGAGGACGTGGAAATTATAGAGGTTACAACCGCCAAAACGGAGGTAACAACTATAATAACCAAAATGGCACCTCAACCAATCATGGACAATATGGTAATGTTAGACATGCACAAAGCACGTCGGAAAACCAGCAGAATCCCTTAAGTACTCAGAGCCAGTAAGAACAAAGGTTCACACAATCAATCTTAATTTAAATATATTTATCAGTATAAAAAATGAACACACAGGTAGGATACTTACGTTTTTAATAGATACAGGCGCTGACATCTCAGTCATTAAAGAACATTCTGATCAATTTCTAGACATTGATCACAGTAATATAACCCAAATTACGGGTATTGGTAAAGGGTCAATAAATTCAATAGGTTTAGCATTCCTCGAATTGAGAACTGGTAATTTCATTATACCACATGATTTCCATATAGTAAATAACGATTTTCCGATTCCCGGAGACGGAATAATCGGAATAGACTTCATTAAAAAATTCAACTGTCAATTAGATTTTACTACCGAAATAGACTCTTTTATATTAAGACCCAATAATATTAATAAATCAATACAGATCCCAATTTTCCACAATATTGATAGCAACGAAATAATTGTACCTTCACGTTGTGAAGTAATCAGACAGATTAAAGTAAATACTAACGACAATCAGATTCTAATACCTAATCAAGAGATAGTAGACGGTGTATTTGTCGGAAATTCAATCTCGGATTCAAAAAACGCGTACGTGAGAATACTAAATACGACCAACACAAACAAGATTTTAAGCGTAAAGAATATTACCTTCGAACCATTAACTAACTATAAAATTGCTGATTTAAACGACCATCAAAGAGCCGTAACAATACTCTCTAAATTAAAAAAGAATTTTCCACCCGCGCATAGCAAAACAATGACAGAGTTGTGTTCAAAATATACGGATATTTTTGGATTGGAATCAGAGCCAATCACAGCTAACAACTTTTACAAACAAAAATTAAGATTGAACAGTGATGAGCCAGTATACATTAAAAACTATAGAAACCCACATAGCCAAAAAGATGAAATAATAAAACAGGTAGATAAACTAATAAAAGACAATATAGTAGAACCCTCAATTTCCGAATACAATAGCCCATTGCTTCTTGTTCCGAAGAAAGCCTTACCTGATTCAGAAAAGAAAAGGTGGCGCCTAGTGATTGACTATCGGCAAATTAATAAAAAATTGTTGGCGGATAAATTTCCTTTGCCAAGAATAGACGACATTCTGGATCAGCTAGGCAGAGCAAAATATTTTTCATGTTTGGACTTAATGTCTGGATTTCACCAGATAGAATTGGAAGAAGAATCAAGAAATATAACTTCATTTTCAACGAGCAATGGCTCTTATCGCTTCACGCGGCTGCCCTATGGCCTCAAAATAGCCCCAAATTCCTTCCAACGAATGATGACATTAGCATTTTCTGGACTGAAACCAGCCCAAGCGTTCCTTTATATGGACGATCTAATAGTCATTGGTTGTTCTGAAAAGCATATGCTCAATAACCTAACTGATGTATTTGAGCTATGTAGGAAGAACAATCTAAAGCTGCACCCAGATAAGTGCACCTTCTTCATGCACGAAGTGACTTTCTTAGGTCACAAGTGCACTAATCGAGGTATTTTACCGGATAATTCAAAATATGAGGTTATCAGGAAATACCCGGTTCCTACTGACGCTGATAGCGCAAGACGATTTGTTGCTTTCTGCAATTATTATCGTAGATTTATTAAAAATTTCGCGGATTACGCTCATCATATAACAAAACTGTGTAAGAAAAATGTTAAATTCGAATGGACATCCCAATGTCAAGAAGCTTTTGAATATTTAAAAAAACAATTAATGAGTCCAACATTACTTCAGTATCCAGATTTCTCAAAAGAATTTTGCATAATTACAGACGCAAGTAAACAAGCTTGTGGAGCTGTGCTAACACAAGAGCATGATGGATTACAACTACCAGTTGCATATGCTTCCAGATCTTTCACGAAAGGCGAATCGAATAAAAGCACCACAGAACAAGAGCTAGCGGCAATACATTGGGCAATAAATTACTTCAGACCATATATATATGGTAGACACTTTTTAGTAAAAACAGATCATAGACCACTAACATTTTTATTTTCAATGGTAAATCCAAATTCAAAGTTAACAAGAATGAGATTAGATCTAGAAGAGTATCAGTTTACTGTGGAGTACCTTAAGGGAAAGGATAACTATGTTGCTGATGCGTTGTCAAGGATAACCATCGAACAACTAAAAGAAATGCAAAAACAAGTCCTGAAAGTCACTACCAGGCAACAAAGTAGACAAAATAAACCCTGCGCAGGGGAAGAAAATGAAAAAAATATTTTGCTTAGGCGAAATATTGAACAAGCTTCTAAGCCCAACGTATATGAAGTCATCAAAAATGACGATGTACGAAAAGTAGTGGCCTTGCATATAACAAATAAGAAATGTTATTTTAAACATGGAAAGGAAGTTATTGCAAGAATTGATGTTGGCGATTTGTACACCAATGGAACTTTAGACTTAGGTCAGTTTTTCCAAAGGCTTGAAATGCAAGCCGGTATACATAAAGTCAGCCAACTCAAAGTGGCACCGTGGGAAAAGGTCTTTGAATTCGTTTCAATAGATACTTTTAAAAAATTGGGCAATAGTATATTAAAATCATTAAGAGTAGCGCTACTCAAGCCGGTGACCACAATTAATAATGAAAAAGAAAAAGAAGCAATATTGTCTACATATCATGACGATCCCATACAAGGCGGTCATAATGGCATTACTAAAACATTACAAAAGATTAGAAGACACTACTACTGGAAAAATATGACGCGTCAAATTATAAAGTACGTACGTAGATGTCCAAAATGCCAAAGATCAAAAATAACGAAACATACAAAGACACCTCTAACCATTACGGACACACCAATGTGTGCATTTGACAGAGTGATAGTGGATACTATAGGTCCGCTACCTAAATCTGAAAATGGTAACGAATACGCAATTACATTGATATGCGATTTAACGAAATATCTTGTAGCTATTCCAGTTCAAAACAAAAATGCTAATACTATTGCAAAAGCAATCTTTGAATCATTTATACTGAAGTTCGGTCCAATGAAGACGTTCATTACGGACATGGGAACTGAATATAAAAATTCAATAATTAATGACTTGTGCAAATATTTGAAAGTAGACAATATAACGTCTACAGCACATCACCACCAGACAGTTGGAACAGTCGAAAGAAGTCATAAGACATTTAATGAATACATACGTTCATACATATCTGTTGATAAAACGGATTGGGACGTATGGCTTCAATATTTCGTTTACTGTTTCAACACAACTCCATCTATGGCACACAGCTACTGTCCATATGAACTAGTTTTTGGCAGACAAAGCAACTTGCCATCATATTTCAATAGAGTAGATAAGATAGCACCACTATATAACGTGGATGATTATGCTAAAGAGGTTAAGTATAGATTAGAAATAGCTTATAAAAGAACTAGGATAATGCTAGAAAAGCATAAGGCTAAAAATAAGGAATATTATGATAGAAGAGCGAATAATTTTACAGTAAAGATAGGAGACCAAGTTCTATTAAGGAACGAAACAGGTCATAAGTTAGATTTTAATTATACGGGACCCTATAAGGTAGAAAGCTTAGATGATAATGATAATATTATAATATCGGACATGAGGAATAAAAAACAAAAAGTACATAAGGATAGGTTAAAAACTTATATTTCGTAATTATTTTTAGTATGATCATACATAAGAATAAGCATGCAACAAGAACAAGCATTCATAAGCATAGAAAAAAAATATGAAAAAAAAAGAAAAAAAAACAAAATACATATCGTTTGAAAATATATATT
Organism: Drosophila limbata; assembly: GCA_963924055.1. NCBI lineage: Eukaryota > Metazoa > Arthropoda > Insecta > Diptera > Drosophilidae > Drosophila > Drosophila limbata. Next base: position 10,218 of record CAWUOW010000488.1, read on the forward strand.
AATACATTATTATGTCAAAGCACATTTCATTTTTATATAAAAATTACATAATTATCCAATAACTTTACTCAATATCTTTCTTTACTTATTACTTTTAATACATTTTGAAAAATACATACAAATATATATATAACACTTACCAATATAAAATATAAATACAAAAAAAATCTCGATATAAGCACACTATAAAGTTCTAATAAAATAACTTCATAATATTACGTTATTTCTCTAAAAAGGGGAGGTGTAGTATACCCAGTACTATGTAGAGTATTCCAAATGAATACGTAATAGTGTAAACATGAATCAATCGAAATAAGTAAGCATAAGCATTTTTATACACTCGACATATGATCACTTTTGAAGGTCAGTATGTCGAGCGCATTTGCAGTTAGCCGTTTAGCGCAACGGATGATTGACCCATGTATGCACACATGCATGTATACTACATACACCTGGGCTCTTCCGCTGTTGTCAGCAGTTTAGCCACATATAATATCATACACCCAACCTACATTAATTAGATACCTAAGAACCAAATGTATTTAGTTATAATTCTATTTGTTATAAATACGAAGATTCCATTCATAATAAACAGACAGTACGGAACGAGGTTCCGCCGAATAAACAACCATTCTTTTGTTTATTACAGTAAATCGGTTGAGTTTCTGCGAACTTATGGGATTTTTCAAATTTCGTAGTTTTTGATCATAAGCCATGAAGGGGGGTTCGATGAAATTTTTCAAAAACACTTTTTCTACAAAACTCATTTTGTTGAGTCAATTTATTAATATTGACGCAAAATTATGAACAAAAAGACATTCCGCATGTTAATCGGTTGAGTTTCTGCGAACTTATGGGAGTTTTCAAATTTCGTAGTTTTTGATCATAAGCCATGAAGGGGGGTTCGATGAAATTTTTCAAAAACACTTTTTTTACAAAACTCATATTTTTGAGTCAGTTTATTAATATTGACGCAAAATTATGAACAAAAAGACATTCCGCATGTTAATCGGTTGAAATTCTGCGAACTTATCGGAGTTTTCAAATTTCGTACTTTTTGATCATAAGCCATGAAGGGGGGTTCGATGAAATTTTTCAAAAACACTTTTTTTACAAAACTCATTTTGTTTAGTCAATTTATTAATATTGACGCAAAATTATGAACAAAAAGACATTCCGCATGTTAATCGGTTGAGTTTCTGCGAACTTATGGGAGTTTTCAAATTTCGTAGTTTTTGATCATAAGCCATGAAGGGGGGTTCGATGAAATTTTTCAAAAACACTTTTTTTACAAAACTCATATTTTTGAGTCAATTTATTAATATTGACGCAAAATTATGAACAAAAAGACATTCCGCATGTTAATCGGTTGAGTTTCTGCGAACTTATGGGAGTCTTCAAATTTCATAGTTTTTGATCATAAGCCATGAAGGGGGGTTCGATGTAATTTTTTAAAAACACTTTTTTTACAAAACTCATATTGTTGAGTCAATTTGTTAATATTGACGCAAAATTATGAACAAAAAGACATTCCGCATGTTAATCGGTTGAGTTTCTGCGAACTTATCGGAGTTTTCAAATTTCGTAGTTTTTGATCATAAGCCATGAAGGGGGGTTCGATGAAATTTTTCAAAAACACTTTTTTTACAAAACTCATATTTTTGAGTCAGTTTATTAATATTGACGCAAAATTATGATCAAAAAGACATTCCGCATGTAAATCGGTTGAGTTTCTGCGAACTTATGGGAGTTTTCAAATTTCGTAGTTTTTGATCATAAGCCA
>CAWUOW010000489.1:0-149570 GCA_963924055.1 Drosophila limbata
ACAGACTTGGTCATTTCTTTCAATGAAGTAAAAAAAAATAAAACGGATTGGCAGGCAGCGCTCCCCATAATTTGAAAACTGATTTGTAGGTTTTCTTATACAAACTCCGCAACACTTATTTTTGGACACTGCCGCTCATGATCTGTGTTTGTATATAAACAACTACTTTTAGCACAAATGTGGCCTATTGTGGCATGGAGAGGCTGGTTGGGTCCAGCGGTGTGGGATTAGGGCGGCAGTGGCAGGGGTTTGAGAGGCACTGGGAAAAGGCCCGAGATCCTTCTCCTTTTCCTTGTTCACCAGATGTGACTCCACGAAGTTGAATATCCCGCTCCCTGGTAGTCCAAAACACCCGTGATAAATTGATAATGATTTACAGCAGGGACTATAGGTTGGCTCTGTGTGGCCACGGCCAACATCCACCGTCCACCAATAGGTTTGGTGAGTACTGTACTGTGTCATGTAAAAAAAATGTTCATTGTTAAGTCGGAAGACTTAATTACGGATTTATTCCTACCAGACAGACTGCTCTTCGATGTATTATTCCTCGGTAATCTCAGGAATCAGAGGTTCACTAACACTTTGCTGATCCAGCTTGTGCTCGATGCCTTTTTAATTTAAATATTAATCTTTAGTTTTAACTTCACTTTGAGTTTTCACACAGACACTTCTAATCAGTTCCTGCTCTTCTCTAGCAATGACCGATGTGATTTCAATGACAAATCTATTCGCCTAGCAACAAGCTGCATTTTGGTTGAAACTAGAGACAGAAGATTATGACTTAAATTATCCGTCTCGCTTGCGCCAATATGCAGACATAGCGAAAACCGAGGTAACGGCGGAATGAGGTGATCTTGAGTGTTACAATCACATGTAATTGAGTGAAAGCTGCCGAATCTACCAATTGAGCTTATCTTTTACTTCAAAGTGCGCTTCGTGTTCTTACCGTATGTCGGCTCACCACTCGAAGCTTATCATAGACAAAAGCTATTGCTGATAAGAGTATAATTTTAAGAGACGTGCGTAGCTACCAATGCTTAAATTTGCAAAAGCTGTCATGCTCTCTTAAACTGACCATCACACCACAGTTTAAGAGACGCGAGTATTTATCTAGCGAGGCTTAAACAGAAAAAAGGTAGGTTTATTTCGATTTGACCTGTATATCTTTAAGATGATTGACGCCTAAGTTTTTCCCCTCTTCGTTAGATACTTGGTAATATGTACTACTAAGTTTCTTAATTACTTGAGCTGGTATAAAAACAGGTGCTAATTTTGCACTGAACTTTTTGGGAGCACTGCTTTGACAAAAGTTACGTACAAAAATGTTGTCTCCTATTTTAAGTTGTATGGTACGACTACGTAAATTATACCTAGTGGCATTTTTCTCATGTGATTCTTGAATCTTTTGTTGCGCTGCTTGCCTAATAGTTTGAAGCGCACTGGGATATTCTATTTTAGTATCTTCTGACAGTAGTCGTAACTGACGCAACAATTGATAATCCTGCCCATTAAGAACCATATTTTGCCCAAAGGCTAAGAAGTATGGGGAATACCCTGTACTTTGATGGAGACTGGATCTTAGTGCCGCACTTATTTCGGATACTTTATTGTCCCAATTGGAATGATCATGACCAATATACGCGCGGATTGCAGCCAATACCGATCTATTTAATCTCTCACTCGCATTCGCCTGAGGAGAATATATTGCAGTGTTAATTTGGGAAACTCCATAGCGTGTGAGGAAAGCTTTGAATGCGCCTGAAATAAATTGTGATCCATTGTCTGTTGCTATATCAGTTGTCAAATGCTATATCAGCGTGTTTGTGTGCTTTACGACGAAAGCAATACACATGGAGATCGTGAAGGACTTATCCACGCCATCATTCATCGCCGCTCTTAAAAGATTCATAGCGACTCGTGGAAGGCCAAGTCAAATTTGGTCAGACAACGCCACTAACTGCGAAAAATGAGCTACTGGAATTAAAGGAGGTCATGCTAAGCAGTGCTCACCAGGAGGCTGTGCACCAATTTTGTCTGTCTGACAACATCGACTGGCGTTTTATCCCACCTCGCTCGCCACACTTCGGTGGCTTATGGGAAGCAGCGGTTAAAACTGCCAAACACCATTTCTACCGCTCTATCGGTCCATCGTTGCTTAGTTATGATGAGCTACGCACACTGGTATGCCAAATCTCGGCGATCATTAATTCACGCCCTTTAGTCTCAATTTCAGAAAATCCCGCTGATCTAGATGTGTTGACACCAGCTCATTTCCTTTTCGGTGGGCCTCCGACCACACTACTAGAACCTGATTTATCTGGCCTCAATTACAATCGGCTAGATGGCTGGCAGCGAGTCTCTCATCTGCAACAAGTCTTCTGGGCGCGCTGGAGGGAAGAATACCTCACCCTTCTTCAACAACGTACGAAGTGGCGCACTCCAAGTCCATCTCCAAGGTTAGGCGACGTAGTCCTGGTCAAGGATGAAAACTTGCCTCCGATGCGTTGGCCACTGGCTAGAGTAGCGGCATTGATTCCAGGCAGGGATGGTGTAGCACGAGTCGCTGATCTGAAGACTGCCACAGGAATGATTAGACGCGCCATCCGGAAGCTATGTGTTCAGGCTACGCCAAGCAGTTCAACCCAAGCAGTGCAAAGAGAGAGCAGCTGCAGCGCAAGCACAGTTATCTTCGCGCTCTCGCTCTCTTGTATTTTCTTTTATGCTGTATTTCCTTTTTCTACCTTGCAATTCTGGCGCGTGAAAAAATAACTTCTTCTTCTCTTTCTACAAGCGACACAGAGCACATTTCAAACTTTTGTCAACCAAACTAGTTGTATTTAATTAAAGTAAAATTTAAGAAAACAAGTCGAGTTTGCTCTTTGGGAATCGCGGATCAATCCGACAGCGGTGTGGAATCCTCAAAGCCGCCCCAGCGATAATCTGAGGGCCGCACTTAAATTTCGTGCAGTTTGGGGCTCCGCCATCTTTGGTCGCAGCCATAGCCAACATTTTTGGTGCCTCCTGTGAGGAACTTTCACATCGTTTTGGACAGGATTAGTACTCTGGATTTTCAACGGGCTTACCACTGTGGAATCTGGTGGCCTGCAGAAGTGTTGCCCAGTGTGAATACAGCAGCGCTTCAACCTAACCTCAATCACAAGGTACGTGTAATTTGTATATTAACATTTAGTTAGGTGCAATCATGTCTGAAAATGTCACTTATCTAATGTCGGAGCAACACGCATTGCTCAAATCATTGACAAAGAGTTTGCAGAAATACAAAGGTGATGCGTCTCTGAGAACAGAGACCCATTTGGCAACGAGGCTGGAGTCGTTGGCCAACCTGCATGAAGACTTCAGGCAAAATCATCAGAAGCTCGTTTATGCTGGAGACAACGAAGCGGTTAAGGCTAAATACATCGACAAGGAAATCAGGGATTTGTTTGAGGAAACATACATCGAGGGAGTAGCGGAGTTAAAGGGTGAGCTTAATCTGCTGCATCGTGGCAATCATCAAGGATCATCGACGCCGTTCGACGAATCGGCTATGCAACATACAGTGCTGCCAGCGTATGACGACATGAAGCTTCCCCGGATTAAGATACCAACTTTCAGCGGCAAGTTCATCGACTGGCCAGCGTTCAAGGAGGTATTCCAGGCACGTGTGCACAATTGTACGCGACTAAACGACTTGCATCGTTTTCACTACTTAATGGATTCCTTGTCTGAGGATGCTGCACGGGATATTCAGCATCTGACGCTCATAGAATCAAACTATCAAGTGGCATGGAATATGCTAGTGGGTTTCTACGACAATAAGCGTGTGCTGTTCCAGCACTACATGGATGTTTTCGATCAACAGTCACCAGTTCAACATATCAGCGCATACTCTGGAAGAGGAAACAAGACGAAGGAATCGACGAATACTATTGCTCAACGGTCATGTTTGGAACCAGCGCTGCCCCGTTCCTGGCGATCCGCGTAATGCATCAACTTGCAGCAGATGAAGCTCAGAGCTTCCCATTAGCCGTAGATGTGGTCAAGCATCAAATGTACGTAGATGACATTTTGTCCGGAGCAGACAATTTGGAACTGGCGGAAAATATCAAAAATCAAGTGATTGGAATGATGCATAGTGGAACATTTGAGCTACGGCAATGGGCAAGCAATGACCCACGACTACTGAAGAATATTCCTCCGGAGCACTTGGAAACCAAAGGAATATTGGATTTACAAACCAGCAATGGCATACGCGCCTTAGGAGTTTACTGGATTCCTCCAGAAGATTCATTTCGGTTTCGAGTCAATTTCGAGATACCTGCCGGTATACCAACCAAACGAATCATACTGTCCACAATAGCACGCCTCTTCGACCCAATGGGCTGGTTGAGTCCCATAGTTATTACGGCAAAGATGTTGATGCAGGTGCTGTGGACGACCAAATTGAAATGGGACGATCATGTGCCAACGGAGGTGCAAAAGTCTTGGGATAAATTCGTCAAGGAGTTGCCTAACATTGCTTCAATAAAGATACCCCGGTACATTGCAGGGTGCTCAACCAACAAGGTTGGACAACTACATATCTTCTGCGATGCGTCTGCCGGCGCATACGGCGCTGCGGCGTATCTACGCGTACCAGTAGAAAATGGACATTATCACGTTGAATTGCTGCTCGCCAAAAGCAAGGTCATTCCGGTGAAGCCGCAACTGACTATACCTCGAGCAGAATTATGTGCAGCAGTAGTAGCTGCCAAAATCTTTAAATATTGTAAATTTAATATGCGAATTAATGTAAATCTTGCAGAAACGACATTTTGGTCAGATTCCATGATCACGCTGGGCTGGATTCGAAGTCGATCTGCTCGGCTGAAGACATTCGTGGCCAATCGAATCAACCAAATACTGGAATTGACAGAGGAGCGGCAGTGGCGGCATATATCCTCAGAAGACAATCCTGCGGATTTGTTAAGCCGCGGAACGAGCGCAACAAAACTTGCGGACTGCGCTCTCTGGTGGCACGGCCCACCTTGGTTGACGTCTGCTCAGACGGAGTGGCCTAGAACCAACCAGAATCAGGATTCAACGCAAATCAGCATAGACGATGAGATAAAAAACGTTCATTGTAGCGTCCTATTAGTTACTGAGGACGCGAGATGCTGGATATTGGAGCGCTATTCTTCGTACACCCGGCTCGTACGAGTCTTAGCCTACGTGAATCGGTTCATACACAACTGTCGGATAAAGAAGCCCGATCGCTCGGTGGATCTTATTTCCTCGACTGAGCTCTCGAAGGGAATCATCTACGTAGTCCGACTCACGCAAATTTCGGCGTTCCCGGCAGATTGGAAGGCCTTGTCCAGTGGCAAATCACTTACAAAGGACAGCTCACTTTTATCGTTAAACCCATATTTCGACTTAAAGGAGAAAGTTATACGTCTAGGTGGCAGACTACGTGACGCTCTATTGCCGGAAAACGAGAAGCATCCGTATATTTTGCCTTATAAGCACCATGTGACAGATCTGGTCGTTCGGCATAGCCATGCCTCCACTCTACACGGCGGCACTGCGCTAACACTCAACTTTGTGAGAAAGAACTTTTGGATTGTCAATGGTCGTAATGCTGTTCGGTTTATCATTCATAAATGTATTATCTGTTTCAGACAAAAGCCCCAGTTTGCAGTACAGCAAATGGGCAGCTTGCCTGCTGCACGCGTACGCCCAGCCAGGGCCTTCTCATCGGTCGGCGTAGATTACGCAGGACCCGTTAGTGTATCGCCTTTGAAAGGAAGGGGACGCACAGCAGCTAAAGGATACATAGCTATCTTCATCTGTTTAGTTACCAAAGCTATACATCTGGAGCCTGTTGGAGACTTATCAGCGGATGCGTTTCTTGGAGCATTGCATCGATTCATCGGCAGACGTGGACTTTGCCATGACATTTACAGCGATCGCGGCACCAATTTCGTAGGAGCCAACAAGAAACTACAGGCAGACAAAATGGCATACAAATCGTTCATCACCAAATCAATTGCGCCGCAGCTGATTGACAAGGGTATTTCTTGGCATTTTAATCCACCATCAGCCCCACACTTCGGCGGCTTGTGGGAGGCCGGCGTTAAGTCCATGAAATATCACCTAAAGAGATGCATTGGCGAGCGAGTTCTCACATTCGAGGAATGGGCAACAACGCTCGCACAGATTGAGTCTTGCCTCAACTCAAGGCCTCTGTGTCCGCTTTCAAACGACCCGGATGATCTTTTGGTGCTAACACCCGGACACTTTTTGACTGGAGATGCACTTTTAGCTGCTCCAATGGCCGAATTGACTCAACTCAGTTCAATGGATCGCTGGCGCAATTGTCAATACTATGCTCAACAATTCTGGCAACGTTGGAGCTCGGAGTATTTATCTCGTTTGCAGCGACGACCCAAATGGCTACAAGAAAAGGAAAACCTACAGACTGGCGATCTAGTTCTCATCAAGGATGAACGTTTCCCAAGCAATCAATGGCCATTGGGACGCATCTTGGAAACACATGCGGGCTCCGATGGTCTCATTCGAGTCGTTACCCTCAAATCAAACGGAGGCGTGTTAAAGCGCCCTATTGTTAAACTCTGTCCGTTACCTACCTAATTGGCATGATTCTAGCACCGACACTACTTGTTAATATTAAATTACACATTTGTACTTCCAGAGCGTTTGGAGTTTAGGTGCTGTGCTGGAAATTCATCGACACTTACAGGAGATCGACGTGGGAGTTAATTTGATGATGCAGTCTGGACTTACATCATCAAAGGGGGGAGAATGTTCAGGCTACGCCAAGCAGTTCAACCCAAGCAGTGCAAAGAGAGAGCAGCTGCAGCGCAAGCACAGTTATCTTCGCGCTCTCGCTCTCTTGTATTTTCTTTTATGCTGTATTTCCTTTTTCTACCTTGCAATTCTGGCGCGTGAAAAAATAACTTCTTCTTCTCTTTCTACAAGCGACACAGAGCACATTTCAAACTTTTGTCAACCAAACTAGTTGTATTTAATTAAAGTAAAATTTAAGAAAACAAGTCGAGTTTGCTCTTTGGGAATCGCGGATCAATCCGACAGCGGTGTGGAATCCTCAAAGCCGCCCCAGCGATAATCTGAGGGCCGCACTTAAATTTCGTGCAGTTTGGGGCTCCTCCAACTTTGGTCGCAGCCATAGCCAACACTATGTCTGCTGCCCCTCAAGGATTCGGTTGAAAGGCTGGCTTCCAACGGGGGGAGTATGTTCGGCGCAGCATCAAATACACAACATTAACAGAGCATTAACATAACCAATTTATGTAAGCAGAGGCAGCCGTGAGCGTTAGGCGTTCTCTCGCTCTCTCATTGCAATTAGAAATCAATCGGATCAGTTGCTAATTGTCAAAAATAAATTGTGATTTTGGATCATTCGGATCATACGCGTATCGTCGCGCCAATTGTAATTTATATTCAATATTAATAAACTTTATAACGTTTCTACGTGGAACAAACCTTTTGTTGCTAAATTGACTGAAACAAAAACAGCTGCCAAAAAGGCTTGTTGGCTCATCATAGTCCTCGATGGTTTCGTTTTGTCAATCGAATGCCGTTCATTTCTCCGTTTAGTTTTTGAATTTAATAATGAATTTGTGGGACATTTTTGAATTGTGATCTTTCTTTTAACAGGTTATTAAATGTTTCCTCGATTTGTGTAATATTAATTGTGAGACAATGGTTTATAAAAGTTATGGGGATCTATATTGTTTCTGATTCGAACAAAATAAATTCTTGGTTATATTCGATTGGGTTAATTTCTATCATTCCTGCTGTTGTCAATGTAGTCATAGTTGTCATCATGATTATTGTGAGTCCGATGAGTGGAAGGTATCTGTTGCCTGTAAATATTTACTGTCATTAGTTTTCTTTTTCTTTTTGAATTTACCTCTGTCCTCTATTATTATACCCGTTACTTATAAAAATAAGTAAAAGGGGATATTGTATTCGTTGCAATGTATGTAACAGGGAGAAGGAAGCATCTCCGACCCTATAAAGTATATATATTCTTGATCAGCATCAACAGCCGAGTCGATATAGCCATGTCCGTCTGTCCGTCCGTGTGAGCGCCTAGATCTCAGAGACTATAAGAGCTAGAGCAACCAAATTTGGCACACAGATTTCTATAAACCCCACGCAGGTCAAGTTTGTTTCAAAATTTTGCCACGCCCCTTTCCGCCTCCGTAAATCGCGAAAATCCACCACACGCACAGTTTTTAAGATATTAGGTTTTTTGAAACGGTGAACGTTAGCTATTGTTATACCCGTTACTTATAAAAATAAGTAAAAGGGGATATTGTATTCGTTGCAATGTATGTAACAGGGAGAAGGAAGCATCTCCGACCCTATAAAGTATATATATTCTTGATCAGCATCAACAGCGAAAATCCACCACACGCACAGTTTTTAAGATATTAGGTTTTTTTAAACGGTGAACGTTAGCTATTGTTTTTACCTATCATTCTACTAAATCCCAACAAGATCGGACAAACAGAAAGGTGGTACTGGCTGATTAAAGCTTTTAAGCAATAAAAGTGCCTAAAAGCATGCAATAAAAAAAAAGTTAAATTTATTTAGGTAAGTAACGGGTATCCTATAGTCGGGAGCTCGACTATAGCCTTTCCCACTTGTTTTCATTATAGTGTTTGATATCTAATTGTTCTATTCTGCCAGTTTTTTCGAAAAGGATTTTTGGATTTTGAACGTGTCAAAGGTGCTTGACTGAATTCTGTATCAATCTCATAATCTTGTCGTTTTTCGTTCAGTTTGTTTATTTTGTCTGTTGTGTTTTGTGTGTTGTTGTTTGTTGGTGTCTTATAGACATTACTGGACCTCAAGTTAGCTAAAACTTATTTCTAAATTATATTTTATTTTTATTTTTTATTAGTGTACTTCATTTGTTAAAAGTCAACTTAAAACTAATTACAAGATTTGTGGTCTGGTCACAGCAAACCTTCAAAGCTCTGCTGGCTGTCTGTTTACGTTTGTTTACTTATTGGAATTTGTTTACTTATTGGATTCTGTTAGTTTACATTTGGGTTTTAAAAGTTTACGTTTGAGTTCCACATAACTTTGCGTGCGTCGATGATAAGCTTTAAAAAGAGATGTGTTTTCGATAAGCTTTTGGAAAGTGAAGCTTGTAAAAGATCGTTTGTGTTTATGACGGATTTGTTATATTCTTATGGCAGATATTGTAATGTGCAGGGTGCTGTGCAGAATTATACTGATTTTTAGAAATATAATTAATGATGACGATGCAACAGATACATGGTCGGATTTCGAACAGTGTACCTCTAGCTATGCTCTAACTAGCTCGCCGGATTGTCGGGGTTCTTCTCTACTCTCCTGTTGTTAAAACCATGAGCACACATTAGCATAAATTTTAGGTACACTTTAAATTTGAAAAAAAATAAGATCTAAAGCTCTGAAGGAACATAAAAAAATACGCTAATAATGGGGATGGAATAAAAATCATTGTGATCCCGACGGACAGATAGTTACATTTCTTATCGGAAATAGGGAAATCTGATGTTTTTGATTCCCAATCTTCTATACCCTCCCTACCTTATGTCAATATTGACCCTTTTATAGACTACATGATTCACCTTATCAAGGCTGCCATCGCGCTCTACTCAGGACGAACGATCAAAGGAATTTAGAACATATTTTTCTTCTTAATTATAACGATTTAATAACTCAGTAGTTAATCCATTAATTGACATGTCTTTTTATTTTTAACAAGGTAGATGTAGTAATATATATATGTGGAATTATAATTTATACAAATACATTATTCAGTTTGAGCTATTCAGATAAGGGCTGATCAAAAATCGAATGATAATATATATGAAGTATATTGATGTTTTATATAAACTTACGATTTTTGCTTTTGTTTTTCTTTGTTATGTTTGTGTATTTACTTGCATGATTACTTCGCGATCGTTGAGCTCAAGGATGACGAGAGGTGTATTTCCCTTTTCCCTGTAGAAAATAATGTTAAATGAATACACATATCTATGCACATATTAATAAAAAAAAATCAATCGTTAAATACGGTTACCCATGAGATTTTTGATCATTGCCACATTTGTAGATATTATAACTGATTTAAGTTAATACATAGATGAAGTAAAGAACTAAAATAATGTATACATCTGAATCTTTGTGATTCTTTTCCAACACCATTAATTAATTTATCATCGAATCGAAGATATATTGGGATTCGATGCGGCGATGAAGTCCCATTTGAGAATTTTCGTAAAATTTACAACGGCTGTAGGTTAATTTTTATATGACGAAACAGACTTGGTCATTTCCTTCAATGAAGTAAAAAAAAACAAGTGGGAAAGGCTATAGTCGAGCTCCCGACTATAGGATACCCGTTACTTACCTAAATAAATTAAACTTTTGTTTTTATTGCATGCTTTTAGGCACTTTTATTGCTTAAAAGCTTTAATCAGCCAGTACCACCTTTATCTTTGTCCGATCTTGTTGGCATTTAGTAGGATGATAGGTAATAATAATAGCTAACGTTCACCGTTTAAAAAAACCTAATATTTTGAAAACTGTGCGTGTGGTGGATTTTCGCGATTTACGGAGGCGGAAAGGGGCGTGGCAAAATTTTGAAACAAACTTGACCTGCGTGGGGTTTATAGAAATCTGTGTGCAAAATTTGGTTGCTCTAGCTCTTATAGTCGCTGAGATCTAGGCGCTCACACAGACGGACAGACGGACAGACGGACGGACGGACAGACGGACATGGCTATATCGACTCGGCTGTTGATGCTGATCAAGAATATATATACTTTATAGGGTCGGAGATGCTTCCTTCTCCCTGTTACATACATTGCAACGAATACAATATCCCCTTTTACTTATTTTTAATAAGTAACGGGTATAACAAGTGGGAAAGGCTATAGTCGAGCTCCCGACTATAGGATACCCGTTACTTACATAAACAAATTAAAATTTTTTATTGCATGCTTTTAGGCATTTTAATTGCTTAAAAGCTTTAATCAGCCAGTACCACCTTTCTGTTTGTCCGATCTTCTTGGGATTTAATAGGATGATAGGTAATAACAGTAGCTAACGTTCACCGTTTAAAAAAACATAATATCTTGAAAACTGTGCGTGTGGTGGATTTTCGCGATTTACGGAGGCGGAAAGGGGCGTGGCAAAATTTTGAAACAAACTTGACCTGCGTGGGGCTTATAGAAATCTGTGTGCCAAAGTTGGTTGCTCTAGCTCTTATAGTCTCTGAGATCTATGAACTCACACAGACGGACAGACGGACAGACGGACGGACGGACAGACGGACATGGCTAATTCGACTCGGCTGTTGATGCTGATCAAGAATATATATACTTTATAGGGTCGGAGATGCTTCCTTCTCCCTGTTACATACATTGCAACGAATACAATATCCCCTTTTACTTATTTTTAATAAGTAACGGGTATAATAAGTAAAAGGGGATATTGTATTCGACCCTATAAAGTATATATATTCTTGATCAGCATCAACAGCCGAGTCGATATAGCCATGTCCGTCTGTCCGTCCGTCCGTCTGTCCGTCTGTCCGTCTGTGTGAGCGCCTAGATCTCAGAGACTATAAGAGCTAGAGCAACCAAATTTTGCACACAGATTTCTATAAACCCCACGCAGGTCAAGTTTGTTTAAAAATTTTGCCACGCCCCTTTCCGCCTCCGTAAATCGCGAAAATCCACCACACGCACAGTTTTCAAAATATTAGGTTTTTTTAAACGGTGAACGTTAGCTATTATTATTACCTATCATCCTCCTAAATCCCAACAAGATCGGACAAAGATAAAGGTGGTACTGGCTGATTAAAGCTTTTAAGCAATAAAAGTGCTTAAAAGCATGCAATAAAAACAAAAGTTTAATTTATTTAGGTAAGTAACGGGTATCCTATAGTCGGGAGCTCGACTATAGCCTTTCCCACTTGTTTTTAATATGTAACGGGTATAATAAAACGGATTGGCAGGCAGCGCTCCCCATAATTTGAAAACTGATTTGTAGGTTTTCTTATACAAACTCCGCAACACTTATTTTTGGACACTGCCGCTCATAATCTGTGTTTGTATATAAACAACTACTTTTAGCACAAATGTGGCCTATTGTGGCATGGAGAGGCTGGTTTGGTCCAGCGGTGTGGGATTAGGGCGGCAGTGGCAGGGGTTTGAGAGGCACTGGGAAAAGGCCCGAGATCCTTCTCCTTTTCCTTGTTCACCAGATGTGACTCCACGAAGTTGAATATCCCGCTCCCTGGTAGTCCAAAACACCCGTGATAAATTGATAATGATTTACAGCAGGGACTATAGGTTGGCTCTGTGTGGCCACGACCAACATCCACCGTCCACCAATAGGTTTGGTGAGTACTGTACTGTGTCATGTAAAAAAAATGTTCATTGTTAAGTCGGAAGACTTAATTACGGATTTATTCCTACCAGACAGACTGCTCTTCGATGTATTATTCCTCGGTAATCTCAGGAATCAGAGGTTCACTAACACTTTGCTGATCCAGCTTGTGCTCGATGCCTTTTTAATTTAAATATTAATCTTTAGTTTTAACTTCACTTTGAGTTTTCACACAGACACTTCTAATCAGTTCCTGCTCTTCTCTAGCAATGACCGATGTGATTTCAATGACAAATCTATTCGCCTAGCAACAAGCTGCATTTTGGTTGAAACTAGAGACAGAAGATTATGACTTAAATTATCCGTCTCGCTTGCGCCAATATGCAGACATAGCGAAAACCAAGGTAACGGCGGAATGAGGTGATCTTGAGTGTTACAATCACATGTAATTGAGTGAAAGCTGCCGAATCTACCAATTGAGCTTATCTTTTACTTCAAAGTGCGCTTCGTGTTCTTACCGTATGTCGGCTCACCACTCGAAGCTTATCATAGACAAAAGCTATTGCTGATAAGAGTATAATTTTAAGAGACGTGCGTAGCTACCAATGCTTAAATTTGCAAAAGCTGTCATGCTCTCTTAAACTGACCATCACACCACAGTTTAAGAGACGCGAGTATTTATCTAGCGAGGCTTAAACAGAAAAAAGGTAGGTTTATTTCGATTTGACCTGTATATCTTTAAGATGATAGACGCCTAAGTTTTTCCCCTCTTCGTTAGATACTTGGTAATATGTACTACTAATTTTCTTAATTACTTGAGCTGGTATAAAAACAGGTGCTAATTTTGCACTGAACTTTTTGGGAGCACTGCTTTGACAAAAGTTACGTACAAAAATTTTGTCTCCTATTTTAAGTTGTATGGTACGACTACGTAAATTATACCTAGTGGCATTTTTCTCATGTGATTCTTGAATCTTTTGATGCGCTGCTTGCCTAATAGTTTGAAGCGCACTGGGATATTCTATTTTAGTATCTTCTGACAGTAGTCGTAACTGACGCAACAATTGATAATCCTGCCCATTAAGAACCATATTTTGCCCAAAGGCTAAGAAGTATGGGGAATACCCTGTACTTTGATGGAGACTGGATCTTAGTGCCGCACTTATTTCGGATACTTTATTGTCCCAATTGGAATGATCATGACCAATATACGCGCGGATTGCAGCCAATACCGATCTATTTAATCTCTCACTCGCATTCGCCTGAGGAGAATATATTGCAGTGTTAATTAGGAAACTCCATAGCGTGTGAGGAAAGCTTTGAATGCGCCTGAAATAAATTGTGATCCATTGTCTGTTAGAATGGTTTCGGGTACACCGAAGGTGCAAAAAAGATCATTTTCTAGGTAGTCACAAATTTTACTTGACGTGAACTTCTTAAGGGGATATAAAAAGTGGAATTTGGTATAGTGGTCGACTATTATAAGTAATCCAATATTACCAAGTTTCGATCTGGGGTATGGCCCTAGAAGATCCATATAAAGTTATTGGAAAGGGCGTTCAGAAGTCATTGGCCTACCCATCTGTGGTTTCAAAACTGTATTGGGGCTTTTCGTTTGCTGACAAATATCGCACTCCGATACATATTGACGTATTTGGGTTAGAAGGAATCCATAATCTCCACGAATGAGAATTCTGTTCACTATCTTCACTATCAGGTTCTATTCTTTTGTACGCGAAATTATCCACAACTTTTAAGTCGGGTAACTTTTTCTGATTAGTACGAATCCGATCTAATAAATCTAAATATTCTGCTGATTTAAATTCTTGCGAATCGAGGTCGACGATAGGACCCTGAGCATCTATCTCTGACACCACCGGCTCATCTAACCGGGAAAGTGCATCGGCCACAACATTCGGAGATCCATTTCGGTGTGTTATTTTAAAGGAAAATCCCTGTAATTTGATTGCCCATCGGGCTAATCGGCCCGAAAGATCTTTTTGCCTCATCAGCCATTGCAACGAAGCATGATCGGTTATTTTGAAGTCTGGTGTTGCCAGAACTGGGGCCGTAGTAAGAGCATCTTTTAATGCTTTAAATGCCTCGTTCGCCTCCGAATTCCAATTAAATGATTTAGATTTCTTGAGTAACTAGGTAAGAGGAACGGAAATCGTGGCATACTGATCGACAAAGCGACGGTACCAACCTGCCATACCGAGAAATCTTCTCAGCTGCTTGGCAGATTTCGGAATAGGAAACTCAGCGATAGCTGTGATTTTACCTGGGTCTGTTCGGAGTTGGCCATGTCCAATAATAAGCCCGAGATACTTGATCTCTTGCATACAAAAATTTGATTTCGCAATGTTAATTGTTAAATTAGCTTTACGTAAGTGTACTGCCACCTCTTGTAGCAACACCATGTGCGATTCAAAATCTTCAGAGAGAACGAGCAAATCGTCGAGGTACACAAATACTCGCGTGCGCAAATTGGCTGGTATAACATGGTCCATTAATCTACAGAGAGTTTGTGCAGCATTTGTTAGACCGAAAGGCATTACTTTATATTGATAAAGGGGTCGATTTGGAATCGTGAAAGCTGTGTACTGGCGAGAGGATTCTTCAAGAGGTATCTGCCAATACGCATGCTTCATATCAAGGCCTGTTATGTATTTGGCAGGTGGTAATCGGCTAAGGATACCGTCGATATGCGGTAACGGATAAGCATCCTTTCTTGTGTATTTATTAATTTCCCTCGAGTCCAAACAAAGTCTATTTTTGATTCCTTTTCTCACAAGCACGCAATTGCTGCTCCAAGGACTATTTGATGGCTCTATAACCCCTAATTCTATCATCTTCTCTACCTCATTTTCTCTTTGGCGGGAGAAATCGGCCAATGACGCTGTTTAACAGGAATAGTTGTGTCCATTATTATAGAATGTTGAATAATACTGGTCTTGCCTAATCCTTCTCGTTCATAAGACGGAAATGATTGAATTACGGAATCTAATCTAAACTTTTCTTTAACGCTAAGGTTATGTATTTTTAACTCTAACTTATTCGTGGGATCCTTTCCCGTATCTAATTCACTTATAGTATGATCTGGGGTCAATAGGTTAGTTAGTAGTCCGAAATCTTTCCAGAATCCGATACCAAGGTAGACGTCTTCTTTCAAGTTAGGTATAATAAAAAACTCTACTTCCTTAGTAAGACCATGAAATTGAATGGGAACGACAAGTTTGGCTACCACTGGACATGGCTCATTATTTGCCGTTCGTATGTGTCCTGAGCATTTCTGAGATTTCTCATGCTGATGCAAGACTTTAGCCGCTTCACTACCTAGACAACTAATTGTGGCTCCCGAATCCAATAACGCTTTGAAATTATGACCTGCGATTACTATATCTGTGTATAATCTATTGTCTGAACTCATAAAGACTGCTGAGATCAGTCTCTTACGATCAACTTTGACTTTTTTCCAAAATGTCCGAAGTCTTCGTGTGGAACGTTTTGGCATAAGACTTAAATTTAACTTACTACCATCAATTTTTAGAGAAGAAACATTTTCACTCAAAGAATCAGTTTGGGTTCCGACATGCAAAATTGATAATTTGCTTTCAGTAGCCAAACTATCTGCTCTGAGCTGCTGTTCATGTCATTAATCTCTACTACATCTCGTTCGAGGTCGGATGCGCTGGAAGAGTGTTGGTCTGCGCATCCCGTTTCCGGTTTTCCGAAGGATTACATTTATTACATCGAGGCTTGTACATATTCTTAGCTCCACAACCGTAGCAGAATACTCGCCTTTCACCTAGACAATCGTCAAAACGGTGACCTGTTTTGTCGCAGTTCCAGCATGTGAGAGCCCTGCGATGTAACGCTGAGATACTTTCGTCCTCTGCTTCTTCATGATCACTAGCTAACTCCGATAGGTTCCCCTTGCCAAATCTTGGTCTTGCAAAAGAATTAGTAGTATTAAAATTTTCATGCTTTCGGACTTCCTCCCTCAGCTAATCTCTATTAGCTATTTTAAGATGCAACAACTCGAATCGGAGACTGCTCTTGGCATTACGCTTCAAGATGTCTATTAATTTCTCTTCGCTTATTTCGTGTGAAAGACGCGATATTATATCTTCAACAGCCAACTGATAAACATCAAAAGATTCATTTTCCTTCTGCCGACGATTCCTGATTAATTCCCATAAATCAAAATCGTCCTTAGAATCATCGAATCTCTTCTTGAATGCAGCACAAAAGGCTTGCCAAGAAAACTTGTAGTTCTTCTTGTGAAAATTCCAAAACCAGTCGCTAGCTTTGGAAGCGAATAACAAATGCAAATTATCGCAAAGCAACTGATAATCGTTGTTTAAGGTTTGAGCCGTTAATGAGCGTAATCTGTAAAAAAATTCGTTACAATTCATGGAATCTTTTGACCCATCGAACTTTAAACGCCAACTGGACAAAATGTTGGCGGCCTTAGAAGGTGCCACATTGCGGTTGTTTGGGCTACGAATTTGACTCCCCAATTCTAAGTCATTAAAAATTGAGTGGAGATTCCTATTGACATTTTCTGCTGAGCTAGGAGCGGCACTAGGAGCGGCTGGAATGTTATTGGTCTCCCTATTGTTGGTATTCAATTGAAGGGCTCCTAGTTGGGTTTGTATTGTTGTCTCTATTGAGTCTTTGATAAACGTGGTAAGTTCTGCCATCATATTTCTCTGCTGATCTTGCAGAGCTGACTGTATATAATTTGTTACATTAATTTCTTCTCTTGCTGAGTAATTACCTGTACTGTCTAAAGAAACACGACCATTTGAGTCGTCTCTATAATAACGTGATTGAGGTCTGGTATGCATACCAGATTTACCTCGTCCTTTACGAGAAGCTCCTCTACTTGAGGCAGTATTTTGAGTGTTTCCTGTTGCGCTTGCTTCAGCATTTGGTGCCTCCTTTGTGGCAGCACTACCTCCTGCTTGCATTTCTGCTGCCAGAGTATTATCTTCATATGAAACTGAGTTGGGATTAAACTCTTTCTTGCAAATTGGACATATGTGAGTACTTTTCATAAGATCGCTCAAGCAATTGATATGAAACCGATGCTGACACGGAATCGTAGCAATCAATTGTTCTGCTCTTATAATATCCTGACAGATGCCACATCGCTCTGGCGTAGAGCCAGAAGCTCGGTCTGTTTCTGGACTGCGTGTCAAAGGCATCTTGAAAATAACAACTTAATTGTTCAGTCCAAGAAAATAAAATATGAATATAAATATTCAATTGATTAATTTCAAACAAAATGCAAAAATACTAAAATAAATGTTCGTCCCTTTCAAGCACGTCAGAGCCTGATAATTTGCACGTGTCTATCTAAAATATTTCCTGAAATGTAACTATTGAAGTTTAATTTGTTCTATTTTATGTTTATTCAGTTTCGATAAATCAAATAATGGTTATTCTCTAAACAGATGGTCTAGCAGAATAATATTCCGACTATTCGAATTTATTTCTAACCGTAAACTAAGTTTGTCCTTGTTATCGAAAGTATAGTTTATGGCTTGGTCAGATGATCTCATTTTAAGATCGAAATGCATACTCACAAACCAATCGTTCTAACTCGCTACACAAGGAACTTGATATTGATTACCTACTATGCTGTTCCTCCTTTTAGTTATCACTCACAGCCAGTCGGATTATAAATAGGTCGAAAGAATCTTGATTTCTAGATTTATTCGCTATTCCATATTTAGCACTAATAGCTGTGGTGACTAATGAAGTGTTTTCGGCATAATAGTTGAAACTCTATTATTTTTGATGGAATTGGCAAAGAGCTTATTTGCGGGATATCCATTTTATTTGCTCGACTTCGGGTCCCACGTTTCGGGTGCCAATTATGTAATGTGCAGGGTGCTGTGCAGAATTATACTGATTTTTAGAAATATAATTAATGATGACGATGCTCTAACTAGCTCGCCGGATTGTCGGGGTTCTTCTCTACTCTCCTGTTGCTAAAACCATGAGCACACATTAGCATAAATTTTAGGTACACTTTAAATTTGAAAAAAAAACAAGTGGGAAAGGCTATAGTCGAGCTTCCGACTATAGGATACCCGTTACTTACCTAAATAAATTTAACTTTTTTTTTATTGCATGCTTTTAGGCACTTTTATTGCTTAAAAGCTTTAATCAGCCAGTACCACCTTTCTGTTTGTCCGATCTTGTTGGGATTTAGTAGAATGATAGGTAAAAACAATAGCTAACGTTCACCGTTTAAAAAAACCTAATATCTTAAAAACTGTGCGTGTGGTGGATTTTCGCGATTTACGGAGGCGGAAAGGGACGTGGCAAAATTTTGAAACAAACTTGACCTGCGTGGGGTTTATAGAAATCTGTGTGCCAAATTTGGTTGCTCTAGCTCTTATAGTCTCTGAGATCTAGGCGCTCACACGGACGGACAGACGGACGGACGGACGGACGGACGGACGGACAGACGGACAGACGGACATGGCTATATCGACTCGGCTGTTGATGCTGATCAAGAATATATATACTTTATAGGGTCGGAGATGCTTCCTTCTCCCTGTTACATACATTGCAACGAATACAATATCCCCTTTTACTTATTTTTATAAGTAACGGGTATAATAAGATCTAAAGCTCTGAAGGAACATAAAAAAATACGCTAATAATGGGGATGGAATAAAAATCATGTTGTGATCCCGACGGACAGATAGTTACATTTCTTATCGGAAATAGGGAAATCTGATGTTTTTGATTCCCAATCTTCTATACCCTCCCTACCTTATGTCAATATTGACCCTTTTATAGACTACATGATTCACCTTATCAAGGCTGCCATCGCGCTCTACTCAGGACGAACCATCAAGGGAATTTAGAACATATTTTTCTTCTTAATTATAACGATTTAATAACTCAGTAGTTAATCCATTAATTGACATGTATTTTTTTTTTTAACAAGATAGATGTAGTAATATATATATTTGGAATTATAATTTATACAAATACATTATTCAGTTTGAGCTAGTCAGATAAGGGCTGATCAAAAATCAAATGATGGTTCGCTTCCACATTTCGATTAAATTATATAAATATATATATTTTAACATTGGGGATATATGCGCATAATATATGAAGTATATTGATGTTTTATATAAACTTACGATTTTTGCTTTTGTTTTTCTTTGTTATGTTTGTGTATTTACTTGCATGATTACTTCGCGATCGTTGAGCTCAAGGATGACGAGAGGTGTATTTTCCTTTTCCCTGTAGAAAATAATGTTAAATGAATACACATATCTATGCACATATTAATAAAAAAAAATCAATCGTTAAATACGGTTACCCATGAGATTTTTGATCATTGCCACATTTGTAGATATTATAACTGATTTAAGTTAATACATAGATGAAGTGAAGAACTAAAATAATGTATACATCTCAATCTTTGTGATTCTTTTCCAACACCATTAATTAATTTATCATCGAATCGAAGATATATTGGGATTCGCTGCTGCGATGAAGTCCCATTTGAGAATTTTCGCAAAATTTACAACGGCTGTAGGTTAATTTTTATATGACGAAACAGACTTGGTCATTTCTTTCAATGAAGTAAAAAAAAATAAAACGGATTGGCAGGCAGCCCATAATTTGAAAACTGATTTGTAGGTTTTCTTATACAAACTCCGCAACACTTATTTTTGGACACTGCCGCTCATGATATGTGTTTGTATATAAACAACTATTGTGGCCTATTGTGGCATGGAGAGGCCGGTTTGGTCCAGCGGTATGGGATTAGGGCGGCAGTGGCAGGGGTTTGAGAGGCACTGGGAAAAGGCCCGAGATCCTTCTCCTTTTCCTTGTTCACCAGATGTGACTCCACGAAGTTAAATATCCCGCTCCCTGGTAGTCCAAAACACCCGTGATAAATTGATAATGATTTACAGCAGGGACTATAGGTTGGCTCTGTGTGGCCACGGCTAACATCCACCGTCCACCAATAGGTTTGGTGAGTACTGTACTGTGTCATGTAAAAAAAATGTTCATTGTTAAGTCGGAAGACTTAATTATGGATTTATTCCTACCTCGGTAATCTCAGGAATCAGAGGTTCACTAACACTTTGCTGATCCAGCTTGTGCTCGATGCCTTTTTAATTTAAATATTAATCTTTAGTTTTAAGTTCACTTTGAGTTTTCACACAGACACTTCTAATCAGTTCCTGCTCTTCTCTAGCAATGACCGATGTGATTTCAATGACAAATCTATTCGCCTAGCAACAAGCTGCATTTTGGTTGAAACTAGAGACAGAAGATTATGACTTAAATTATCCGTCTCGCTTGCGCCAATATGCAGACATAGCGAAAACCGAGGTAACGGCTGAATGAGGTGATCTTGAGTGTTACAATCACATGTAATTGAGTGAAAGCTGCCGAATTTACCAATTGAGCTTATCTTTTACTTCAAAGTGCGCTTCGTGTTCTTACCGTATGTCGGCTCACCACTCGAAGCTTATCATAGACAAAAGCTATTGCTGATAAGAGTATAATTTTAAGAGACGTGAGTAGCTACCAATGCTTAAATTTGCAAAAGCTGTCATGCTCTCTTAAACTGACCATCACAATATGTCATTCTCCCACCCCTTAGATTTAAGCTTGTCCTCAAGCGTTTATGTTTGGATATAATTGTGGTGTTGGGGTTTCAATGGTGATTACTTCTGCAACTGTTTCTAAATTGGTTTCTTTTTCTATTTCTTTGTCAATTGTTTGGCTTATTTTGGTTGTTTTTGGTCTCAAATATTTAATTATAATGTTGTTTGGTGTTGTTTGAATCTCTTGTAGATATTAAATTTGCAACTTATGGCTAATGCGAATAAAATGATTATCAATAGAATTTTATAAATTGTGTTGTTCTTATTACTAAACAAAATCATTTCCTTAATTTCTATATGTGACATTGGCTCAACTTTAGATTCATTGTGTTCAGTGAATATTAAATTTGTGCATTGTTTAAGATTATTTTAATTTTAAACTTGTTTAAGTTCTGCAGAGCAATTAAATACTTTTATTATTTTCAATGTAAATTTCTTGGCTATTACAGTTTTGATCAAGCTTTTCTCGTGTCAGATTCCATGTAATTAGTATGTTTGGTTTGATATATTGAATGTAATATTCCTTACGATATTTTTGGAAAGTGCAAGTTGGTGTCTCATGTTTTATAATATTGACAATACAATGGTCTTTAATAATATTTTTCGTAACATAATTATTGTGTAAATAAAATTTTCCTGCAGTATTTTCACTGATAATTTGTCCATTATTGTCAGGGTATGGTGTGATTAAGAAAGACGATTTTTCAATTGTGTTAGTGGGAATATGAGACATTAAGAATATCCCATTAGTGACTGTGTTATACCAGGCAGAGTTTTTTGTGTCCATGAGATTTTTATAATGAATGTTGCCAAGTTGGTCATGTTTAAGTAACTTAAGGTTGAAAATTCCCAGCCGTGTGAGTTGTGAACCCATTTCGATGTGTTCTTCTGAATATATAGTGAAATGTTTAATGTTAAATATTAAAAGGTTAATTTTTTGCTCTGTTCGTATAGCGTTAGTTTGGTTATTGATCATTTTTATGCCGTCATTGAGACTGTCAATAATATGATTTAGATTGCAGACTTGTATGGTATTTTGTGCTAGTGTATTAATTTGTTGTCTGTCGTCTTCGTCTAAAGTGCCAAAAAGATATTTTTGTGTTGAACCTACAAAATTGAATAGTCCTCGATGGTTTCGTTTTGTCAATCGAATGCCGTTCATTTCTCTTTTTAGTTTTTGAATTTAATATTGAATTTGTGGGACATTTTTGAATTGTGATCTTTCTTTTAACAGGTTATTAAATGTTTCCTAAATTTGTGTAATATTAGCAGTGAGACAATAGTTTATAAATGTTATGGGGATCTGTATTGTTCCTGATTCGAACAAAATAAATTCTTGGTTATATTCGATTGGGTTAATTTCTATCATTCCTGCTGTTGTCAATGTAGTCATAGTTGTCATCATGATTATTGTGAGTCCGATGAGTGGGAAGTATCTGTTGCCTGTAAATATTTACTGTCATTAGTTTTCTTTTTCTTTTTGAATTTACCTCTGTAGTGGACAATATTCTGTCCTCTATTATTTTCATTATAGTGTTTGCCATCTAATTGTTCTAATCTGCCAGTTTTTCGAAAAGTATTTTTGGATTTTGAACGTGTCAAAGGCGCTTGACTGAACTCTGTGCGCTGTTCTCGCAGCAAGCTTGCAACGTTTTCAACATGCAACGCTGCTAGGGTCAAGTGAACACCCTAAATGTCTTGATATGCTTGTTGGAAAATTAAAAAGTCTTTGTCATTTTCGATGTAAGTTACGCTCTTCGATCTTTTGCTTTTGAATCTGTGATTTCTGTGTATTTAATTTTTATTTTGGTTTTAGTGAAATACTTTTCATTACATTACTTTTTGATCTATGGTATCTTTTACAAATTCGGTAACAGTCTAGTACCGGTACTACTGTCAAAAAAAAGAAAAAAAAAAATCAAAAAGAGGCCTATTTTTGAGAATTTTGGTAAAAAAATTTTTACCGGGAACTTGTTAGTTTATTTTTTAAATTAATTTTGAAATTTTATTAAAAAATGAAGTGTCAAAAAAAAAAAAAAAAAAATCGAAAAGAGGCCTATTTTCAAATCTCTTTGTAAAAAATTTGGCGGTTCTGAAAAGAACCGAATTGAGCATCATCAAATATATTGGTGGAAAATCATAGTCAGGAAAACAGGCGCAGGGTAATCAACAATCACAGGCATCGTCAAAATTGCAAAATATGTAGGCAAGGTCAGGAAAGCAGTTCATATGGTCATAATCAAGGTCAATCATCATCATCATCTTTAATCATCATCATTGTCATCATCATCATCATCCTAAAGGTTGTAGAAAATAATAATTTAAAAAATGTTTAGACTCCCAACTAATATATTATGGAAATGAATCATAAATTGTTGTATAGGGAGGGGTGAGGGACACGTGGAGATCAGCAGGCGAAAAATTTAAAAAAAAATAAAATCGCGCGACTCACTTTGCACATATCACTAGCCGCGGTTGCATGAGCATCTTCATTGATCTGGGCTTCTCTATAAGGGTCATAGAGTCTCCCAATGGCCAAGAACAGCTCATGAACCCTTTGCATATGGTTTTTATAAGCTTTAAAAAATTGGAACTTCGCCAAGTATCCAATAAAATGCTCCTTTTTTTTGCCGAAACGAGGGATGCTGTCCCGCATGTCGCGCCATAATCGCTCAATATTTTGAGTGTGCGCTTGCGTCTCAGGGTCAACAAAGTTTTTGGAATGATTGACCGTCTGGTGGACGAATCCCTCATTCTCCAAGCAGTTGTAGGCCCTCCAACAATCCGACATAATTGTGCTTTCGTCGGCAACTCGCTCTCTAATAATTGCGAGCAATGTCTCGGTGCTCCAGCTCTCCACAGGCACGATGAAGAAGTCGCCACTTTCTCGTTCAACTCCTCCAAATACCCACTGGCCTTCAACCACTCGACCGCAGTTCTATTTTCGCCTTCCAACTTTGGCCTCGTCGATCTCGACAACTTTTCCAACACCACCCAGTTTCGGACGGCTGTGAGCGACGCTCCAATCAATATACACTTCCCTAAGAAAGCTTTTCCAATCTATTACTGATTGGCGGCTCCACTTCATTTCTCCCATCAAAATGTCTGTTTCGCCCTTTATACGCATTGTGTCAAACGCGACAAAACGGCAAATTTCCTTGATGCTGAATCGTGTTTCAGCAAAAAAGATATTTGCGCGCAGGGTCTCATAAAAATCGCACTGCACTCTGACACGATTTTGTTTTCCATGCTGGTGCATACGGGATGCACGGCAGCTGAAATAAAACTTTGTCTCCTCCGCGCATGTTAGTTTACACTGCGCACCACATTTTGGGCAGATTCTCTCGCTCCGTATCACGTTATGGAGGCGAAGAAATTCAAACAATTCAGTTTGATTGAATTGGATCACATCTGTGACGCTGACCAAACAACTTGCACACGACATTTTTTCAAAATTTACCGCAAATAATATTTTTTTACAGATCCCGTTAAGAAGTGTTGGAAACCACTCAAAAAATTGGCATGTTAGATAAAAATTAGTGTTGAAAAACGTTCCATAAAATCGAAAAGCAACCATTAAAAGCAGAAAGCAACTATGTAAAACTCATAGCAACAATGAAAACAATAACAACAACAGTGTAAAAACTTCATTTTTTAAAAAAATTTCAAAATTAAATTTAAAAAAAACTAACGAAGACCCGATAAAAATTTTTTCACCTAAATTCATTATAAATCACCCTCTTTTTTATTTATATATTTTTTTTTTTTTTGAGAGTAGTACCGGTACTAGACCTTTACCAAATTTTTGTTTTCCTTTCAGGTACTTTATCTTGAAATTGTATTCGCTGAGTTTTATTCGCCAACGCTGTAATTTCATATTAGGTTCTTTGCTGTTATTCAACCAGACAAAAAATAAAATATGCATGCAAAAAATAATATATGTAAAGTAAATCGAAATTCGAAACAAACTCGAATTATCTCAAAGCAAAGTAGATTTCTCACTCATTCACTTCATGTCACATTTTTGAGTGCTGTGTGACTGAGTCTGACACGAAGCTTCAAGCTCAGTCAAAATCGTTCGACTTCTCATTTGACTTCTTTCAATTACTTTCGAACATGAATGCTTCGAACTTCGTTTTAGCTCATTCATGCAGACCTCTATTATATATATTACTAGGGGGCTACACCCCCTGCTCGCTCCGCTCGCCAACCCCCAGCTCGCTTCGCTCGCAACATTGTCTTTAGTTTTCCGGTTTAACAAATTTGCATAATATGGCATTTTTTCTAAAAAAAACCGGAAATATTTAGCTTCCGCTGCGGTAATTTTTATACCCTGTGCCCATTGAAAATGGTCAAAAAGGGTATATTAGATTTGTGCGATGTATGTAACAGGCAGAAGGAAGCATCTCCGACCATATAAAGTATATATATTCTTGATCAGCATCAACAGCCGAGTCGATTGAGCCATGTCCGTCTGTCTGTCCGTCCGTCTGTCCGTCCGTCTGTCCGTCTGTCCGTCTGTTTGAACGCGTCGATCTCAGAAACTATAATAGCTAGAGACTTCAAATTTGGTATGTAGGTTTCTGGATACCGGACGCAGATCAAGTTTGTTTTTAAATTTGGATCGGACAACTATATCATATAGCTGCCATAGGAACGATCAGTCGAAAATCAAGTCTCAGTATGAAAAACTTTTTTGTTGTTTGAGATAACTGAACCAAACTGACAGAATATGCATATGGGATGGTCCCATACATTCTGACCAAATTTGATTGAAATCGGACCACTATATCATATAGCTGCCATAGGAACGATCAGTCGAAAATCAAGTCTCAGTATGAAAAACTTTTTTGTTGTTTGAGATAACTGAACCAACCTGACAAAATATGCATATGGGATGGTCGCATACATTCTGACCAAATTTGATTGAAATCGGACCACTATATCATATAGCTGCCATAGGAACGATCAGTCGAAAATCAAGTCTCAGTATGAAAAACTTTTTTGTTGTTTGAGATAACTGAACCAAACTGACAGAATATGCATATGGGATGGTCGCATACATTCTGACCAAATTTGATTGAAATCGGACCACTATATCATATAGCTGCCATAGCAACCATCAGTCGAAAATCAAGTCTTTGTATGAAACACTTTTTTTTTTTGTTTGATCTATCTGAATCAAACTCACAGAATATGCATACGCGATGGTCCCTTATAACCTGACCAAAATTGGTTGAAATCGGATCACTATATCATATAGCTGCCATAGGAACGATCAGTCGAAAATCAAGTCTTAGTATGAACAACTTTTTTGTTGTTTGAGATAACTGAACCAAACTGACAGAATATGAATATGAGATGGTCCCAACCAATATTCTATATTATGGATACTGGCACAGGGTATCCTCCAGTCGAGCAAACTCGACTGTAGCCGCGCCCATTTGTTTTTCCTTGCAATTGAACTTTGGCTAAAAAGTCGGATTTTGTGATTTGGCGGTAAAAAGCTAAATTTGGCGGGAAAAGCTAAATCAAGAAAATTAGTCCAAATTTGGCACGAAGAGTTAATCTGGGAATTTTGTTAGGATATCTTCGATTGCATCCGATTGTTCCAAATTTGGTTAGTATGTTAGAGACAGTATCAAACAAACAGTCTGCAAGTTTGGTTGAGATATCTTAAGAAACAAAAAAGTTTACATACTAAAGGTGTTTTTCATCGGATTGTTCCTATGGCAGCTATAAGATATAGTCATTCCACTTTGACCAAATTTGGTCAGAATGTAAGAGACAGTACCAAACATATAATCTGTGAGTTTGGTTGAGATACCTTAAGAAACAAAAAAGTTTTTCATACTAAAGGTGTTTTTCATCGGATTGTTCCTATGGCAGCTATAAGATATAGTCATTCCACCTTGACCAAATTTGGTCAGAATGTAAGAGACAGTACCAAACATATATATTTTTGAGTTTGGTTGAGATATCTTAAGAAACAAAAAAGTTTTTCATACTAAGCAATTTCGTGACCTTTGTCCCCGATTTGACCCACTTAGACGTCGAATTTCCCAAAACGCCGTCTTATTGCACGATGAAATTATCTCATCTATGTTGTGTGCAAATTTCTGCTCTCTATCTTTTACCGTTTGGGCTGCACGTTGATTCTCATTCAGTCAGTCAGTCAGTGAGTCAGTCAGTCAGGACAAAGAGTTTTATATATATAGCTATTTAAAACTATTAGAATATTGACGATTTTATTCAAAGCCTAGTCGATTTATTTATAATATTTATGACTTGAATGACGACCAAACGAAAAGCCAATGACAAACTTTTCATAGATGTCTAAACGTATTAAAATTGAATCAAAGATTATTTTCAACAAAAATACTATCTATATATAATTAACTGTTCAACAATTACATATCAAATAAAAAATTATATTTTATTTTTATACCCGTTACTTATTAAAAATAAGTAAAAGGGGATATTGTATTCGTTGCAATGTATGTAACAGGGAGAAGGAAGCATCTCCGACCCTATAAAGTATATATATTCTTGATCAGCATCAACAGCCGAGTCGATATAGCCATGTCCGTCTGTCCGTCCGTCCGTCTGTCCGTCTGTCCGTCCGTCCGTCTGTCCGTCTGTGTGAGCGCCTAGATCTCAGAGACTATAAGAGCTAGAGAAACCAAATTTTGCACACAGATTTCTATAAACCCCACGCAGGTCAAGTTTGTTTCAAAATTTTGCCACGCCCCTTTCCGCCTCCGTAAATCGCGAAAATCAACCACACGCACAGTTTTCAAAATATTAGGTTTTTTTAAACGGTGAACGTTAGCTATAATTATTACCTATCATCCTACTAAATCCCAACAAGATCGAACAAAGATAAAGTTGGTACTGGCTGATTAAAGCTTTTAAGCAATAAAAGTGCCTAAAAGCATGCAATAAAAACAAAAGTTTAATTTATTTAGGTAAGTAACGGGTATCCTATAGTCGGGAGCTCGACTATAGCCTTTCCCACATGTTTGAGGTTAGATTATATAGCGCATTCATCTGCTCTGAAAATCTTGGTACGAATTGTCTTAAATAAGAAGCCAGTCCTATGAATTGTCGCACCTGCGTTACCGTCTGTGGTGGTGGCAATTCGCCTAATACTTGTTTAATAGTGTACTTTATTTGTTAAAAGTCAACTTTAAACTAATTACAAGATTTGTGATCTGGTCACAGCAAACCTTCAAAGCTCTGCTGGCTGTCAGTTTACATTTGTTTACTTATTGGAATTTGTTTACTATTTGGACTCTATTAGTTTACATTTGGGTTTTAAAAGCTTACGTTTGAGTTCTACATAACTTTGCGTGCGTCTTTGATAAGCTTTGAAAAGAGATGTGTTTTCGATAAGCTTTTGAAAATGTGAAGCATTGCAAAAGATCTTTTGTACTTATGACGGATTTGTTATATTCGTATGGCAGATCACTGCGGACGGCAGTCCGCGCTAGTGTCGAAAGCAGCACGAAGGGTGCGAAAGCGACTAGCATATATAGTGACAAATCTGCCATAAGAATATAACAAATCTGTCATAAACACAAACGATCTTTTGCAAAGCTTCACTTTCCAAAAGCTTATCGAAGACACATCACTTTTCAAAGCTTATCAAAGACACACCCAAAGTTATGTAGAACTCAAATGTAAACTTTTAAAACCCAAATGTAAACTAACATAATCCAATAAGTAAACAAATTCCAATAAGTAAATAAATGCAAACAGACAGCCAGCAGAGCTTTGAAGGTTTGCTGTGCCGAGATCACAAATCTTGAAATTAGTTTTAAGTTGACTTTCACAAATAAAGTACACGAATAAAAAATTAAAAATAAAAAATATTTTTTATTTGATATGTAATTGTTGAACAGTTAATTGGCGCAGCCGGTAGGATATCGAAAAGTTATAAGTAATATCCGTGATCCTATTCAATCAAGTGATAAAGAATCCTTGCACAACCAAGAAATTCTTTAAGATTGAGCACGCGAATTGCCGCGAAATAGTGATTTGGTAAACGTTACAATTTTATAACGAAACGATATCCGCATAAGAACCTGTGTGCATTAAATAAATTAAAAGACCTATTTTGTGGCCCGCTAGATAAAGTGTGACCGCCACTACAGTGAATTTTAATTAATCAACAAGTGCACAGTGCAGTTCACTTAATACATAAGTCTTATTATACTGAGCAGTACGTGAACAAAAATCAGTGGCCCGCTAGATAAAGTGTGACCGCCACCCAAATTATATTTAACTAAACACAGTAGCCCGCTTCATGAGTGTGACCGCTACCTCACCCCCGAAAAATCAAACAAGTCAAACAAATAAACAAGAAACACCAGAAAACATGGCATTGACAAACGACAACCTAACTCAATTACTTCGACAAATCCGCCAAGTACCTTAATTTTCTGGAGATCCATGCAGCCTCAGTCCTTTCATCAGGCGAATTGAGTACTTGATGAACCTTTACCCTACCAATGACGCACGACAGATGGCCGTAATTTTTGGAGCCATTGAATTACAAATCGTGGGAGATGCCGAAAAAATATCACAGCTCGGATTTCACAACGAATGGACAACTCTAAAAGGTGCCCTAATCGATGAGTTCAAGACGCAAACACCGCTGGAAGAATTACTACAACGCCTCTACTCTACACCTTACAAAGGTAACTTACGTCTGTTTTGTGAAGAATTAGAAGATAAAAGTACAATTATAATAAACAAATTAGCCTTAGAAGGCAATCAAAATAATTCAATTGTTTATACCCAAGCAATGGCCACCACAATCAAAACTACAATTCAGCGCAAACAGCCAGATAGATTGTTTATGACCTTGGCAAGGTATGATATTTCGACAGTACAAAGGTTACGACAAGTTGCCCAACAAGAGGTCTATACGAAGACCCAATCTCTGAAAAAGACAAAAAATCTGATAATCGTCCAAAGTTAGGCGTTAACTCCCTAATCCCAAATACTAACAACAAAACTAATATCGATCACAACAAAAACACTTATCCCGGCCAACAATTCAGTCGCCCCTTCAATCCATTCAGGTTTCCCACGCAAGCCCAAAATTTGAATGTAAACAGTAACCAAACACCTTATCAACGAGTCCCACAGAATCCCCATAGACAACAGCAATTCGATCAGAATAGGCATTTGTATAATGAATTCAGAGAAGACTTAAATCGCGACCGACAGAATGACACCCGAAACTATAGCCAGCCCCCACAGCAGCAAAGAGTGCCAACTAAGCGTTTTAAAGAAGGGAGCGGACAGTCGCGCATGCAAATTGACGAGAGTCATCAACAATACGAATCAGATTACGATGAAGACGCCGACCAATACAATAAACAAAACGGACAGTACCACGAAGATCAACTGCAGTATACAGAAACTGAGATGCAATTAGATCCGCTATGTCAACAAGCCGAAAATTTTCCAATAGCAGCCTGGGAACACACCAATACATAGAAATTATGTTTAACAATCACAAATACCGATGCATAGTAGACACTGGATCTTCAATGATGACGCAAAATTTTTTCCAATCTTCAAGTCCATAGTAAACAAATAATTGTTCGAAGTATGACAGGGTATTCACGACTAAAAGAATTTGTTAACCTGCCAGCCAATGGATTATTTCAACAAAGCCAACAATTTTATATACATCAGTTTTCACCATCTTGCGATATCCTCTTAGGTAGAAAAGTTTTAATGGACAATAATGGCATAGTAGATTACACTAAAAAAATTACAATATTTAATGACAGAAAATTCTTTCACAAAGAACTACAACTAAATGAATCAAATTCTTCCACAAACTTTGACGGAATCTTACAAGAAAATAACTTTACAAACGAAGTCTCTTACTCATTGAACAATGACCTTAATTCAGAACGTACATACCGCTTAGATCACCTGAACGAAGAAGAGAAAAATAAATTAACAAAACTTTTGAAAGAATTTGATGACATTCAATATTCGGAAAACGAAGATTTAACATTCACCAGTGTCATACGTCACGAAATTAAAACATCACACGACAACCCAGTATACAAAAGACCATACTCCTACCCATTCGCATACGAGACCGAAGTCAATAACCAAATTGACGAAATGTTGAAACAAGGGATCAATCGCGAAAGCGATTCGCCATATTGCAGCCCTTTATGGATCGTACCAAAGAAAACAGATGCTTCAGGTAAAAAGAAATTTAGATTGGTGGTTGATTATCGTAATTTAAATGAAATTACTATAAACGACAAATATCCCATTCCGAATATGGACGAAATTTTGGGAAAACTTGGCAAATGCCAGTATTTCACCACAATTGATTAAGCAAAAGGTTTCCATCAAATCGAAATGGACCCTAAATCAATACCTAAAACAGCATTCTCAACGAAACATGGCCATTACGAATACACTCGTATGCCTTTCGGTTTAAAAAATGCCCCAGCAACATTTCAACGTTGCATGAACTTTGTCCTGAAAGACCTCATAAATAAACATTGCCTTGTATATTTGGATGACGTCATCGTCTATTCTACTTCTCTTAATGAACACTTCGACTCACTGAGAAAGGTTTTTGAGAAACTTAAAGAGGCAAATTTAAAACTTCAACTGGACAAATGTGAATTTCTCAAGAAACAAACTGATTTCTTAGGACATACTATAAGTCCAGAAGGCATAAAACCGAATAAGGATAAAATAAAAGCAATTGAACAATTTCCAATACCAAAAAGCTCAAAAGAAATTAAATCATTTTTAGGTCTTTGTGGCTATTATCGAAAATTCATTACAGATTTCGCTAAAATAGCAAAACCCGTGACTATCTTTTTGAAAAAAGGAACAAAAATCGACACTAAAAATGACGAATAAAGCAAATCTTTTGAGAAGTTGAAAACATTAATCATGAGTGATCCAATTCTCATTTGCCCTGACTTTACAAAAACGTTCCAAGTTACTACTGACGCAAGTAACTTCGCAATAGGAGCTGTGTTATCACAAGATAACAAACCAGTTAGTTTTGCAAGTAGGACTCTTAATGACCATGAACAAAATTATAGTACAATAGAAAAAGAATTACTAGCTATTGTTTGGGCAACGAAATATTTTCGTCCGTTTTTATATGGAGTCCCTTTTGATATTCTAAGCGATCACAAACCACTTGTTTGGTTGAATAACATCAAAAAACCTAATATGAAATTACAGCGTTGGCGAATAAAACTCAGCGAATACAATTTCAAAATAAAATACTTGAAAGGAAAACTAAATTTTGTAGCAGACGCCCTCTCTCGTGTTAAACTAGAAGAAAACGTGATAGGAGAAGAAGAAGAAGAAAATATTTCAACAGCAGCAACAATACACAGCGCATCAGAAAGTAGCGAAAATTACATTCAAATCACCGAGAAACCTTTAAATCATTTTTCGAGACAAATTGAATTTGTAAAAGATACCATTGATCAAATAGACATTGAAAAGTATTTCACTAAAACAAAAATAAAAATTAAATACACAGAAATCACAGACTCAAAAGCTAAAGATCTGATTTTGAAATATTTTCTAAATCACACAAGAGTTATTTACATGGAAAATGACAAAGACTTTTTAATTTTCCAACAAGCATATCAAGACATTATAAACCCACACAGCAATTTAAAAATTCTAAAAAGTATTATAAAATTAAAAGATATTAAAAACTACCCTGAATTCAAAGAGTTTATCATCACTCAACATGTTAAATTGCTACATCCAGGTATAGAACAAATGATCCGACTGTTCAAAGAAACTCATTGGCCGTGTTCATCAGAACAAATCGACAACAGAAAATCGATGAAATTTGCATGATTATTCTGGTGAAATGCTGTGATTAGCAATCATGATTTCAAATTTTGTGATGTATGATGACTGAAAATTCATCACCAAAATAGTACGCTGAAATTCTGTGATGTGATGCTTTGTTATCGAACAAACAAAATACATGATTACTGATTGATTAGTTCTGGTGAACACGGCCATTATTTCCCAGACTACCACAAACTTATTCAAAATATCATTAATGATTGTGAAACCTGCAATCTTGCAAAGACAGAACACTGACCCACGAATTTAACTTTTGAATTAACCCCGGAAATAAATAACCCTAGAGAACTTTATGTTATAGACTTTTACTCGATCGATAATGAACAATATTTATCATGCATAGACGTATATTCCAAATTTGCATCACTTATAAAAACAAATAGTAGAGATTGGCTAGAAGCTAAACGTACCCTCACTAGAATTTTTAACGACATGGGAAAACCACATAAAATAAAAGCAGACAAAGACTCAGCATTTATGAGCTGTAACAACGCACGCTTTCCGAATATTATTTAATTTATATTTAGAAGCTCTAGCCGGTATCGTAGCTCGATGTCGACTGACATACTATATACAATCATTTCACCACATGTCAGTTCAAGGCCTACTTGAGATGTCGGGTTCCCACATCCCTCTTTTTGTTTAGAGCTGGTTGGCTGTTTCTTCCTCTGATGGATCCTTCACTACTTGAGAGGGGCAATAGTCAACTTCTTCGCGGTCTTCTTCCAGTGTCAGTTCTAGTCTCTCATTGCGCTCGTCTGTACTCCCGTCTTCTCGCTGTGGATTTCATCTGACTGCTTGGCCGTGGTATCTCATCAGATACGACATCTGTGAAAGGTGGTCCAGAGTCTGAAAATATAAAGGATGGTGCAACTAGCACCTTTTTAAGATGACAAACATTTCTCAATAGAACCGTATCTGCAACATCTACTGCTGTCTCCTTTGCTCCTCTCCTTTTGTCAAGATAATCCGGGGTTCTTCCTCGCCTAAAGCTACAGGACTGGCGTCTGCTAAGATCGAAATATGACAATCGCGATGTAGTTGCTAATTGCCGTTTTAAATACTGAAAAGCTCTGCCTTCAGTTTCATCCCACTCAAACTTGGCATTGGTCTTAAGTCTACGAAGTGGGTCCGTATTATTCGCCAAGTCTGATATCTCCGTTTTCTTTAAAAATCAACACCACAATCGCTTGAGACCGATCGAACATTCGAGTTTCCATCCATTCTACGCTTTCCGTTTGTGTTTCCGTACCCGGCAAATGGTCTCTTATTAGTAGTTCTGCATTTGATAGCGTAATGACCGACACGATTGCACTTGTTACACTGCATAGTCCTAGCAGGACATAAACGGCTGGATTCATCATGATCTCTTCGCCCACAACGACCACATTCGCTTTCATGGCTGAACGCTCTACGTTTCGTTATTCTGCTGACAGAACTCGCATCCAACTGGGGCACCATAGCCTTGGATTGATTGTTCACTTGTTCTTCAATTGCACAAATTTTAATTACCTCGTCAAGAGAGTGCTCGGCTTCTAGAAGCTTTTTCATTGATTCTTGTATCCCATGTATCAATTAATTTATCCTTGAGGCAAATATCACGAATTTCTTTTTCAGACATCCCAAAACTGCATTTGCCTAATTGTTGTCTTAGGCGAAGCAAGAATTCTGCAAATTTCTCTCCTTGCACCGGTGACATGGTCCGGTACACATATCTCTCGTATGCAGAATTCAGCGGAGGCGAAAAATAATCTTGAAGCTTATCTACTAGCACCTTATATATTTCTTCGTCATCTTCTTTTTCGTTCAACGTAGCAATGGCGCCCGGCAAACTATATGCCACAGCTTGTAGCTGTGTTCCACCCAGATGTAGAAGCTTGTTTCTCTTTTTCACGGGCGAGGTTATCTTCTCAGCATCTGCGTATATGGTGAACGATCTGTACCAGTTTTCCCATTCTGATCTCCACAGTGATTTCTCTATTGACTTGAACAGGAATGGTTTTAGCTCAGGCATTTTCTTGTCTCTGTAATAAAATAACTCAGTAAACATTCAATTTTTTTTTTGAGCCCCTGGCCATGCCAGCTTTATTTATCTCGGCTGACACCTATGGTGTCCAGCCCCTGGCCATGACAGCTTTATTTATCTCGACTGACACCTACGGTGTCCAGCCCCTGGCCATGCCAGCTTTATCACTGCGGACGGCAGTCCGCGCTAGTGACGAAAGCAGCACGAAGGGTGCGAAGGCGACTAGCATATATACACAGGAAGAATGGAAAATTTGCTATGACCGTCCGATCGGGTCGAGTTATATACCGATCGAAAGGTATCAATTTAACTTACAAATGTGCATACTAAGACTATTGGAAACTCACCTGGTTCGTGAGATAAACAGGTGTAAGTGGGAAGAAAAAAATTTAAATGATTGGGGCAAATGGGGCCGTTGGGGCCTTTTTAATTTTTTTTTTAATTTTTTACTATTCTAATCAAAAATACGCGTCGAATGACACCTCGATCATCGAAATCCAATTACTGGTTCAAAAAAAAATTAATTTTGAAATTTTTAGTCGCCTTTCGAAAATGAGATGAAAAGTCAGTATGTCTGTTTGTTTGTTAGTATCAAAGCGATGATTTAGCTAAAATGTTTGAATGAGGACTTGTTCCCGCTCAAAAATATAGAAACGTTTGTTCTACGACTTTTTCGAAAAATAGCTAATTTAGCGGGAAATCGCTAAAATCCGCTAAAGTTAAAACCCTCATAGCATCCATACTATAGAAGCTACAGATATGATCTATATATCGATTAAAAGGTATTTTGAAGGGCTTTTAGGCATACCTTCAAAGTTTTTTTTTTAAGAAAAAAGGTAAACAGCTACAGGTGAAATAATTTTTATTTTTCCATTTAAGAAAAATCTACAAAAGAAATCACTTTTAAATATGTAGTATGTTGTAGTCAATTCAATTCCGCGTCTTTTGACATATAACACCTATCTCTCAAAATTCGTTTGGGCAAGATATTACTTGTTAATTGAATATACCTTTTACCTTTACACTACTGCATGTATACTACTGCATGTACACTACTTGCACTGCTTGCAGTGCATGTGGAAAGATACTGCTTGCTAGTGGTGAATTCTTTTTGCGGCAGATGAAACATTTTGTAATTCCAATTACAGCAAGATCGAAATATATTTATAAATATATATTATATTGAAACGTCTCTGATTGAATGTGTTTTTAATTCTCTTAATTATATAATTATTGAATTGTTTAAAAAAATATTGCAATTGTCAAAATTTCCGATGTCTTATTAAAAAATTTCTGATATCTTATAAAAAAACCTCTTTACGAGGTAAAAGTCTAGTGCCGAAAACATTTTCATGCCCCAAAATTTCTGATATCCAATTTTGTGACGAAAAATATTAAATTTTACACATGAATTATTAAAAAATAAAATTTTTGTCACTGGGCACATTGCGCTAAATTTTTCAAACCTATTAAATAGTACTTTTTTGCGAAGTGCCAGTGACAAAAATTTTATTTTTTAATAATTCATGTGTAAAATTTAATATTTTTCGTCACAAAATTGGATATCAGAAATTTTGGGGCATGAAAATGTTTTCGGCACTAGACTTTTACCTCGTAAAGAGGTTTTTTTATAAGTTTATCTCGACTGACACCTACGGTGTCCAGCCCCTGGCCATGCCAGCTTTATTTATCTCGACTGACACCTACGGTGTCCAGCCCCTGGCCATGCCAGCTCTTAGTTGGCTAACTGCCACATATCAAATCCAGGATCTGCAGTGTTATTGCTTTGTCCATGGTTTGATCTTTTTTCCTCTGGCTAACTACCAGTTAACAATTCCAGGATCTGCAGTGTTATTGCTTTGTCCATGGATTGTTTTTTTTTTCTCTGGCTAACTACCAGTTTACAATTCCAGGATCTGCAGTGTTATTGCTTTGTCCATGGATTGTTTTTTTTTGGCAAACTACCAATTTATAATTCAAGGATCTGCATTGTTATTGCTTTGTCCAAGAATTTTTTTTTAGCTTCGGACATGCAGTGCTATTGCATAGTCTTCGGCTTGGTATTTCAAATACTGGCAATGTTATTGCTTAATATTTGAAGTTGAAATATTTACCCTTTTTTTAAATTAATTAGCTGAATTTAGATAATTTGAATTTTAGGTTTTTTTTTTTTTTTTTTTTTTTTTTTTTTTCATCCTCGTCGCCACTGTAACAACGCACGCTTTCCGAATATTATTTAATTTATATTTAGAAGCTCTAGCCGGTATCGTAGCTCGATGTCGACTGACATACTATATACAATCATTTCACCACATGTCAGTTCAAGGCCTACTTGAGATGTCGGGTTCCCACATGAGCAATTCCTTAAAATTATGGCTGAACACAGAAGAAATAAAACTTGATATCACCACAAGTAAAACAGGAATAGCGGACGTAGAACGTCTCCATAAAACTATTAATGAAAAAATTCGAATTATTAATACAGATAATAATCGGGAAAACAAAGAGACTAGAATGGAAACGATTTTATATACTTACAACCATAAGACAAAACATAACACAACTGGACGGACACCAGC
The DNA here is from genome assembly GCA_963924055.1 of Drosophila limbata. Lineage (NCBI taxonomy): Eukaryota > Metazoa > Arthropoda > Insecta > Diptera > Drosophilidae > Drosophila > Drosophila limbata. The sequence continues at coordinate 37,590 of CAWUOW010000489.1, forward strand.
TTACATATTACTTTACGCAGGCACACCCTTTTACAACACCCAATTAATAAAGGAAAATAAAACAAACAAATAGAACGAAAAACGACAAGATTATGAGATTGACACTGTATGCAACGCTATTGAGTCTTTCCGCAATGTTACTTGCTGTTGTAGATCTCAACGGTATTGCACACACAATGCATACAAAGTATCAAGTCTTTTCCGCAATGTTAGTTGCTGTATTAGATCTCAATACTATTGTATGCAGGCCAATCCCTAAGTAAATCACTCTCGAGTTATGATTATGAACTGACCTCGTTTATTGAATTGTATTCGGTTTTAAAGGATTCTTATGTACTAATAAACAGAGTAAGATATAGTGTTAATATATTCCTGACTTCTTCTTACTTATTGTATTGTCTTATGTATTTATTTAGATCTAGTCGACAGTTGTCTTGTATTATATTTGGTTCTCTTTTACTCATTGTCTAGTCTGATCTTATCTTATGTAACAACTATTTGACACATATCTTTTACTCCTTCTTACCCTTGTGCTCTATGCTCTTATCTGCTCTACATATATTTTACTCCTTGCTCTCTATGATCTTATCTGCTCCCACATACATGCAGGCTCGCTTATGTTTATTTGATCTTTTTATTGCTGAGAACCGGGATCTCGACCCGTGTGGTAATTCTATGCCGTCGTGACCCTTTTGCGTCACTTGAGTGTTGCACATGTGGTGGCGCATTCCGAGGGCTGATTGAAAAGTATGTTCATTTATGAACATTTTGCGGGAGGCCATGCTTAAGTGGCTGTTGTTGGTGGTGATCCGAAGACTATATTAATATTTGTTTATCTATTTTACATTTCCTTATTATAAACATTGTACCTAAAGCTATCATTCCAATATTGTTTCTTAACCTTATCAAGTTATTGAGTTTTTGGTCATCTTATAATTTCTTCATATTATTAATTTCTTCTACATTATTTATTAGCTTATTAAATATGGCTTTTACTTTATTAAGTGAAATATTATTCGCTAGCTGTTTGATGTTGAATGTCATCCGCTGTTGTAATTACTTGAGAAGCGGTCAGTAAGTGCTTGTCTTGACGGGCAGTGCATCCTTCTTATAGCTGCAAGATGTCTTGTGCTGTTATTTGTAGCACTTGACTGTGTTGTCTTCCGCAGGTCCATTCCAGAATTGGTTTGTTGATAACTTGAATAACCAAGTGTTTCGGGATTGCAGCTATGTCCATATGGGTTCGGCTGCTGCTTGTTGAAGCTCGCATGATCGATTTTTCCATCTACTCCTGGGTGAGATTCTTCTACTCGTACAAGTGGCTATTTTGTCGGACTTGTGCTCTCGTTTTTTAATAGTACTGTCTTTCCATTTTTGCCAAAGATGTGTTTTCATTATCGATAGTAGTTTCCAACGATCCGTTAACCAAATTTTCTTATCGCTTTCAGTTTCCTTCACCTCCAACATCGGTCTTCCGATTAGAAAATGACCTGGAGTCAGAATATCCTCGCATTCTTTTCCGTAGTCAATCGGATATAATGGCCGAGAGTTGATTATAGCTTCAATTGTCGCTAGCCTGTCCTCGTACTTGAGTGTGCTGTCTCCAATTCCTCCGAAGTGAGGACTTGCCGGCGGGATAAATTGACATTCTATCCTTTCCTTTTGCTCCTTTTCTTCTCGATGTTTTGTTTGCTTGGACTGCTCCTCTGTGACATTGTCCAAAGTAGTTTTATCTCTGTTCTTTGGTTTTTTCATATGCTGATATCCCTTTACCTCCGCTTGCTGTTCCGCTTGTTCCTGTTGTACGCTTTCATTTTGCTTGGAGTCCTTAAGTTGATCGATCGTTTTTAGCTGTTTTGGCTTGTTTTGTTTTGCTTCCCCTAGCGTCCGTTCCAAATTAGTGCGCCCTTGTTTTCGCTTCTCCTGGGTTTGCTTCTCATTATTTTGCTCATCTTCGGATACGATTTTCTTGGTTACCGCAACGCCTTGGTGATCTCCATCATCCGTGTCATTTTCAGCCTGTCTAACGCTATCCTTCTCTTCGCTACTTTCTTGCTCGTCCATCTTCTGATTCTGCTTGCCATCTTTTTCCTGTTGTAGCTGCACTTGATCTGCTGAACTTTTTTGTACGGGATGGGGAACAGATTGCACATTGTCTTCCTTGCTCAATTTGTCCTTTGATTGTGTGTGTTGTTCAGTTTTCTCTTCCCTTGTCTCTGCCTCTTCAGGTGTCTCTCTTTTTTGCTCTTTATTTTTATCAATTTCACCACGTGTTTGTGTCTCCGGATACTTTTTCATAAATTGAATATGTCGTATTCTTCGCTTTCTATCTTTCCGAAATGTTTTTTTTGAGTTTAGAAATCGTTCCATCTCTCTTGTTTCTTGATAGAGCTCTTCGTAGTGAATTCGCATCGATAACGTTGCTTGCCCATGGGATTTCAGTTCTTTGAAAATTTCTGTTAGCCTTTCGAAGTCTTCTTCGAGCTCGTCTTGATCGCTTTGGATTTGTTTCGGATATTGTCCACAAATGTTCAATGTTCTTTCCAATGAATATATCGCTCTGTTAAATTCTTCTATCCGCATATCATGTTTCGCAATTTTCTTGTATAATTGTGACATTATTTTATTTTGTGTAGCTTGAGTTTTCACAAAGGTTCCATCCATAAAATAATCTTCTGCCCAAAAGGATAAATTTTCCTGAAGAATCTTATCTTGTTTCTTGAACAATTCCCATTGCTCTTGAATTTTTGTTGCCCAATCCAAACTTGGGCATTTGTCCTCTTTTATTTCTTCGCCCCAGCTTTTCAATTGGGCGTATATGGCATATTGACTAGCCTCCAGTGCATTGAGCTCCTCTTGAGTATACGCCATTTTGAATTATTTTATTTTGGTTTTTTTTTTTTTTTTTAAATATATTTTTAGCAACTCCTGTTGCCTGGTCTCTCGTGTCGCCGCACGTTACAATGTTGCGCTGCTGTGGATTCCGTTTTACCACTTTCCAACGTAGCGCTTCCTTTTTTATTAGTTCTACAGAACTATTTTATCTTGCGCCGCTATTCTGGGTTGTCAACTCTGACCCGCGCAGATCTTTCCCTGCGTCGTCCAGTCGCTGATTCCCACGTCGCTTTCTTCTTCAACGCCCAGATGTTGACACAATCTGGTTGATTCGTTGATTTCGTTTATTTTTAGAAACTCCTGTTTCTATTCGTTTTTCCTTTGTGACTTCGCAAAGCCACACTTTGAGGGTTGTTTTTTTTTTCTCGTGTCGCCGCACGTTATAATGTTGCGTCGTTTTGTCTTGGGTTATCGTTCCTGATACTGCGTTGTCCAGGCCAGCGATACCCACGTCGCTTTTTTTGTTGCGCCGTTTATTTTGGGTTATCGTTCCTGATACTTCGTTGTCCAGGCCAGCGATACCCACGTCGCGTTTTTTGCTGATCAGCTCTGATCCCGCGCAGCTCTTTTCCTGCGTCGTCCAGTAGCTGATTCCCGCCGTTAAATTGTTTGCGCCGATTTTTCTTGGTTGCTAACTTCTGATTCCGCGCAGCTCTTTACTGCATCGTCCAGTCTTGTTGCTCCCACGTCGCTTACTTTGTTGCGCCGTTTTTCTTGGGTTCCCAACACTGATCCCGCGCAGCTCTTTACTGCGTCGTCCAGTCGCTGTTCCCACGTCGCTTACTTATTGTTGATCAGCTCTGATCCCGCGCAGCTCTTTTCCTGCGTCGTCCAGTCGCTGATCCTTTCCGTTGCAAAATTTCCTCAGCTCCGACACCGCGCTGCTCTTCTTACGCTACGAAGCTGATTCCCTCGCCGCTCTTTTTCCAGCGTCGCTTGTTGTGTGAAGCTCCACCGCCGCTCGTCCAGTCCCACGCTGCAGTCAATCGTGGTAGCAGGATATTATTATTTTTTTTATTTTATTATCCCTAGCTTTGCCACGATGCACGATAGGTGCGATCAATGGACTTGATCTGCGCGATACCGATTAAAGTATCTGCTACAGTTGGCAGTCACTGAGCTCCGGCTCGAAGGACCATATGTATGCAACGCTATTGAGTCTTTCCGCAATGTTACTTGCTGTTGTAGATCTCAACGGTATTGCACACACAATGCATACAAAGTATCAAGTCTTTTCCGCAATGTTAGTTGCTGTATTAGATCTCAATACTATTGTATGCAGGCCAATCCCTAAGTAAAACACTCTCGAGTTATGATTATGAACTGACCTCGTTTATTGAATTGTATGCGGTTTTAAAGGATTCTTATGTACTAATAAACAGAGTAAGATATAGTGTTAATATATTCCTGACTTCTTCTTACTTATTGTATTGTCTTATGTATTTATTTAGATCTAGTCGACAGTTGTCTTGTATTATGTTTGGTTCTCTTTTACTCATTGTCTAGTCTGATCTTATCTTATGTAACAACTATTTGACACATATCTTTTACTCCTTCTTACCCTTGTGCTCTATGCTCTTATCTGCTCTACATATATTTTACTCCTTGCTCTCTATGATCTTATCTGCTCCCACATACATGCAGGCTCGCTTATGTTTATTTGATCTTTTTATTGCTGAGAACCGGGATCTCGACCCGTGTGGTAATTCTATGCCGTCGTGACCCTTTTGCGTCACTTGAGTGTTGCATATGTGGTGGCGCATTCCGAGGGCTGATTGAAAAGTATGTTCATTTATGAACAGACACAGAATTCAGACAAGCACCGTTGACACGTTCAAAATCTAAAAATCCTTTACGAAAAACTGGCAGAATAGAACAATTAGATGACAAACACTATAATGAAAATAATAGAGGGCAGAATATTGTCCACTACAGAGGTAAATTCAAAAAGAAAAAGAAAACTAATGACAGTAAATATTTACAGGCAACAGATACTTCCCACTCATCGGACTCACAATAATCATGATGACAACTAGGACCACATTGACAACAGCAGGAATGATAGAAATTAACCCAATCGAAAATAACCAAGGATTTATTTTGTTCGAATCAGGAAGAACACAGATCCCCATAACATTTATAAACCACTGTCTCACAATTAATATTACACAAATCGAGGAAACATTTAATAATCTGTTAAAAGAAAGTTCACAATTCAATAATGTCCCACAAATTAATTATTTAATCCAAAAACTAAACAGAGAAATGAACGGCATTTGATTGACAAAACGAAACAAAGGAGGACCATTCATTTTTGTAGGTTCAACACACAAATATCTTTTTGGCACTTTAGACGAAGACGACAGACAACAAATTGAACAACAAATTAATACACTAGCACAAAATACCATACAAGTCAGCAATTTAAATCATATCATTGACAGTCTCAATGACGGCATAAAAATGATCAATAACCAAACTAACGCTATAAGAACAGAACAAAAAATTAACCTTTTAATATTTAACATTGAACATTTCACTGAATATATCGAAGACATCGAAATGGGTTCGCAACTCACACGACTGGGAATTTTCAACCCTAAGTTACTTAGACATGACCAACTTGGCAACATTCATTATAAAAATCTCATGGACACAAAAACCTCTGCCTGGTATAACACAGCCACTAATGAAATATTCTTAATGTCTCATATTCCCACTAACACAATTGAAAAATCAACTTTCTTAATCACACCATACCCTGACAATAATGGACAAATTATCAGTGAAAATACTGCAGGCAAATTTTATTTACACAATAATTATGTTACGAAAAATATTATTAAAGGCCATTGTATTGTCAATATTATAAAACATGAGACACCAACTTACACTTTCCAAAAATATCGTAAGGAATATTACATTCAGTATATCAAACAAAACATACTAATTACATGGAATCTGACACGAGAAAAACTTGATCAAAACTGTAATAGCCAAGAAATTTACATTGAAAATAATAAAATAATTAAAGTATTTAATTGTACTGCAGAACTTAAACAAGTTTCAATATCAAATAATCTTCAGCAATACACAAATCTAATATTCACAGAACACAATGTAACTAAAATTGAGCCAATGTCACACATAAAAATTAAGGAAATGATTTTGTTTAGCTATAAGAACAACACAATTTATAAAAATCTTTTAATCATCATTTCATTCACTTTAGCCATAAGTTGCATATTTTATATCTACAAGAGATTCAAAACAACACCAAACAACATTATAATTAAATACTTAACACCAAAGACAACCAAAATAAGCCAAACAATTGACAAAGTAATAGAAAAAGAAACCAATTTAGAAACAGTTGCAGAAGTAATCAAAATTGAAACCCCAACACCACAATTATATCCAAACATAAACGCTTGAGGACAAGCTTAAATCTAAGAGGTGGGAAAGTCGATTTTTCAATTGTGTTAGTGGGAATATAAGACATTAAGAATATCTCATTAGTGGCTGTGATATACCAGGCAGAGGTTTTTGTGTCCATGAGATTTTTATAATGAATGTTGCCAAGTTGGTCATGTTTAAGTAACTTAGGGTTGAAAATTCCCAGTCGTGTGAGTTGTGAACCCATTTCGATGTCTTCTTCTGAATATATAGTGAAATGTTAAATATTAAAAGGGATCTATATTGTTCCTGATTCGAACAAAATAAATTCTTGGTTAGAACGTGTCAAAGGCGCTTGTCTGAATTCTGTGTCAATCTCATAATCTTGTCGTTTTTTGTTCAGTTTGTTTATTTTATTTTCCTTTATCAATTGGGTATTGTAAAAGGGTGTTCCTGCGTAAGGTAATATGTAAGTTGGTGTCCGTCCAGTTGTGTTATGTTTAGTATTATGGTTGTAAGTGTATAAAATCGTTTTCATTCTAGTCTCTTTGTTTTCCCGATTATTATCTGTATTAATAACTTTAATTTTTTTATTAATAGTTTTATGGAGACGTTCTACGTCCGCTATTCCTGTTTTACTTGTGGTGATATCAAGTTTTATTTCTTCTGTGTTCAGCCATAATTTTAAGGAATTGCTCATAAATGCTGAGTCTTTGGCTGCTTTTATTTTATGTGGTTTTCCCATGTCGTTAAAAATTCTAGTAAGGGCACGTTTAGCTTCTAGCCAATCTCTACTATTTGTTTTTATAAGTGATGCAAATTTGGAATATACGTCTATGCATGACAAATATTGTTCATTATCGATCGAGTAAAAGTCTATAACATAGAGTTCTCTAGGGTTATTTATTTCCGGGGTTAATTCAAAAGTTAAATTCGTGGGTCTGTGTTCTGTCTTTGCAAGATTGCAGGTTTCACACCCGTTGGCAGCGCTGCTTTGATCGGCATGCCGAAAGCTCTGCCGGCGTATAAATCGTGCCAACTGTTTAAAATAATTTTTCCTTCATTTAGAAAAATTAAGAATTCGAAGAATTTTGCTTCGAATTGCTTCCACTTGTTTGCTGCTGCCGACTAGCGAAACTGTTCTTTGCTGAAATTTTTTCTTGGCCATTGGAGACCCTAACCAAAGCTGCCGGCACATTCAGCCGCAGCTTAATCGTTAGACATCCAGTCTCTTGGATCTGCAAGGCGTTTGGCCACCTCATCATTTTTTTGTCCATTCTGAAGGTATGTCAGGCAACAAGATTTTTTTAAATTTTGTCTAAATTTGTGATTTTTTCCCCACGCAGATATAGTAGTTGGATTTCCCATCCACTACTGCCGTTTTTCCTTCCAATAAGTGCTCTTAACTACGGCATACGCCAAGCGAGCCTATTGGAGGAGACGGCACTGTAATTGCTTTTGGGAATCTCGAGCTGAGCTCGCAGCGAAAATCCCTTGTCCCTATTGAAAGAGATTTTATTGGAAGAAGCTCCTCGAGCAGTCGCTCCGACAGGTCCCGAAATCGTCGGATAAATAGTTCAACGTCGATCATCATTTTCATCGTTTCCAACAATTTCGTCATTTTCATCATTTTGGGGCCACAAGAGCCCAGGAGAAAAATTTCAACTCATACCATAATCACTAAATATAATTAAAAACAAGTGGGAAAGGCTATAGTCGAGCTCCCGACTGTAGGATACCCGTTACTTACCTAAATAAATTTAACTTTTTTTTATTGCATGCTTTTAGGCACTTTTATTGCTTAAAAGCTTTAATCAGCCAGTACCACCTTTCTGTTTGTCCGATCTTGTTGGGATTTAGTAGAATGATAGGTAAAAACAATAGCTAACGTTCACCGTTTAAAAAAACCTAATATCTTAAAAACTGTGCCTGTGGTGGATTTTCGCGATTTACGGAGGCGGAAAGAGGCGTGGCAAAATGTTGAAACAAACTTGACCTGCGTGGGGTTTATAGAAATCTGTGTGCAAAATTTGGTTGCTCTAGCACTTATAGTCTCTGAGATCTAGGCGCTCACACGGACGGACAGACGGACATGGCTATATCGACTCGGCTGTTGATGCTGATCAAGAATATATATACTTTATAGGGTCGGAGATGCTTCCTTCTCCCTGTTACATACATTGCAACGAATACAATATTCCCTTTTACTTATTATACCCGTTACTTATTAAAAATAAGTAAAAGGGGATATTGTATTCGTTGCAATGTATGTAACAGGGAGAAGGAAGCATCTCTGACCCTATAAAGTATATATATTCTTGATCAGCATCAACAGCCGAGTCGATATAGCCATGTCCGTCTGTCCGTCCGTCCGTCTGTCCGTCTGTCCGTCTGTCCGTCTGTCCGTCCGTCCGTCTGTCCGTCTGTCCGTCTGTGTGAGCGCCTAGATCTCAGAGACTATAAGAGCTAGAGCAACCAAATTTAGCACACAGATTTCTATAAACCCCACGCAGGTCAAGTTTGTTTCAAAATTTTGCCACGCCCCTTTCCGCCTCCGTAAATCGCGAAAATCCACCACACGTACAGTTTTCAAAATATTAGATTTTTTTAAACGGTGAACGTTAGCTACTGTTATTACCTATTTTCCTACTAAATCCCAACAAGATCGGACAAATAGAAAGGTGGTACTGGCTGATTAAAGCTTCTATGCAATTAAAGTGCCTAAAAGCATGCAATAACAAAAATTTTAATTTGTTTATTTAAGTAACGGGTATCCTATAGTCGGGAGCTCGACTATAGCCTTTCCCACTTGTTTTTAATTAGTAACGGGTATAATTATATAAAATAACAAGGCAAAAGGTGGCAAAAAAAAACAATAATTACAAGTGCAAAAAGTGATAAAAGAAAAAAATAATAATTTAAAAGAAAATATGTGATTGTTTCTGTGCTAAGTGCTTTGTATGTAATGTACAGTGAACCCACGTTAATGCGAACAAAACAAGAAATCATTTTAAGTGAAAGCAATTGAATCCGTACAAGACTGGTGCGAATAAAAAGAAACAAAATTTTAAGAATCTGAAAAAAAAAACAATTTAAATTAAATTCTTTCGCAACCTTCGAGGGTTGACTGTACCTACAACCAGAAAACTTTTTTTAGTTTCTGAAATAAATAAAAATAGAAAATCAAATTCAAAGCATAAGAACACCTGAAACAAATAAATAATTAAAATCATAAAAAAAAAAAATATAGCACAGGGAAAAATTACAAAGAGAATAAAATATTTAATTGTGCCACATAACATATTAAAACCTATAATCATATTTTAATTAAAAAAAAAAAAAAAAAAACAACAGCAACAACAGCAAGTATCATCGTTGGAAGGCCTTTCATCGGATTTAATGTATGTGAGCTCGCTTTAATATGGTTTAATATTGTTTTGGCACTGAGAAGAAGCGCAGACGAAGTCGATACTCGGCTCGAAAAAAAATTATCTCCGTTATCCGATCGTCTGCTGCTTTTATAACTCTTCGTACCCCCGCTATATTGTCTGGAGAATCACAACAGAAGCAGCGACTGCCGTGATAATGAATCATCGGGTGTTTGCTGTACAGCCAGACTGCTGATAGACCCAAACGTCTGATATCAGTCTGCAGTGTATAGCAATCAACCGATTGCAATTTTTCATGGTAGTTTTTGTTTTTGTTTTCATTCCTGCAGCTCTGTCTATGCTGATTAAAGTATATGAAGCATAACGAAAAGTAAAGTAAATTAAAGCAGCATGTTTATTAACAGCTGATATTGGCGATATGGTCTATTATAATATTTTGTAATGCTTTTTACATAACCTAAAGAAGAAACAATCATTTTGACCATCAGCAAAAATTTATTTGAAATCCTATTCACTCGATATATATTTTTACTATTTCTATTTAATTGCCTATGATTACTTTTTATTACAGCACTTGTTAATTATCGTTTTGTTTGCCAATATGAAAATATTATAAATGCCAATGCCAATTTATATAAATACCAATTGAAATAAGAAAAGCTTAGTTTTTCTTAGCCTTTAGGTCGAATTAGTTCTCTCGTTTTTTTTCATTCAAACGATAATTATAATATTTTTGTAAATAATAATTTTATTTATTTAGTTCATATTTGATTTTGTTTTCGATTAGGTTGGTTGCTTTTTGAATCAATAGTTCATCTTTTCTTTTTATGCTCTGCTATTGTTATTGTTAATTAAAATTTGTCTAAGCAAATTTGCAAATAATTATTGGAATTTTTTTTTTTAATAAGTCCATATTGGAATGGAAGAAATAAACTGAATTGTTATAATGTTTTGGAAATTTATTAACATGAAGTGCTAAACTTTTTATTCCTGGTGACATGGTAGGATAAAGATGTAGATGTATTTTTGTTTTGGGATCTTCACGAATACTTTAAATGAAGATAATAGTAGGGAGGGTATAGAAGCGATAGTCGACTTCAATCTCAGACTTCGCCTGCAACGCAGCTATATATTTATAATGAGAGCCATTTCAATTTTTTTTGTTTAATATCGCCTGGTCCATTTTATTTTTTTATTTTTGGAGTCTGTCTCCCTTAATTAGTATCCGTCGGGATCCTATAAATTAAATTTTGTACGCTGGTCGAGACATAGCAACGAACCCCCCCACACCCGAAAGAGCTACGGAACCAGAGGATCCCATCTCGCTGTGTTAACTCGACTCTCAGGGATCACCGCATTGGCCTGCTTCTTTTTGTGGAAGCGGTGCAGATGAATGCTCATCGCTGCTGTTGATTCCTCGGGAAGCTGAATATATTTTATTCCCCCCCGCTTTACGCTACATAAATTTTGGCGCCCAACGTGGGGCATACGATTCAAATAAACTTTTTATATGAAGGATCACGCACACCGACGTTGATTCGACTGTCTTTTGTCGAACTTCCGTATGCAGGACCCGAGTCTGGACAAAGACGCAATTAAGTCTACGATGTTGAGTATTCGAAACGCGAATACGAAACCGAGAAACTGATGTTGCAACTTTGTGAAGATTTTAGATATATAAAGACAAACAAAGACAGCACCTAACACCAACTGTGAATTCGTGTGCCACACAACTGCTCGATTGCTTTCTTATGGTCTTAACAAAAACTATCTTTTATTTCGCAGATACTTAAAAGACTTTTGCATGCAATTTCAGAATACTTAGTATCTAACTAAGAGACAAGTACTGATTGCCCCTGCGATAGCTCATTTTGGTTTGGTAGATTTAAAATTTATTATAGTTAGGAGTCATAAATATTGGATTGCAATTGTTTTAGCATTAAAGTATCTGTAAGATTTGGTCAGTATCGCTGTCTGGAACTTGGACATATGCTGTATATGCGTATCCTTGCCGAGCATTACTGATTAATTCAAGCAGATTATTATTACTAAACGCTTTCCATCGTCGTTACAATAGACCAACAAACATTTATCTTTTTTCTCTCATTGTGTTGTTTAGTTGCTTCAAATTATCATCTACCGAATTATTCTACCAAATATTGTCACAAATAAGGAAATTATTATTATATTTGAATATGCATAGAACCCCACCAGATTCGCAGCCGCCTGCAGCGACTGCTGACAGCCTTTGTGCCTTGTGTTGTGAAGTCATGAAAGATACACAATCTTGCTATTGTACCCCTTGCAACCATGTGTTTCACAAACAGTGCCTCGAGAAGTGGCTTGATCATCATGCCAAGTGCCCTAATTGCACTGCAGTCCTTGATCAGTCATTAGTTAAATTAGTAGTAGGAAACTGTTCGCCGAGCTCTAAGAGAACTGCTTCGGTCTCAGTACCTCCTGCTACAAGAGCCGTTACCCGGAGTTTGGCCAAAACTCTCCAGCCAACTCAGGATCAACAAATGGAACGTCACTCACCACCAATATTGAATATTAGCGACGGACAGGCCTCAGCATTAAATGCTAGCAATAGCACTAATCCCACTGAAACTGCTCCACCCCGAATAAATATAAATCGCAGGAAAGGCAGACCACCAAGGTCTAATAATCCCCGACCAAATGTTGGAATAGACTATAGACAAGTGCAGGATATGATTGAGCAAACGGTCACTCGTCTTATGACCTCCCTTCAAGTTCAATCTCAACCCATGCCCAGGGAATCGACTACACCCTGTGAGCAAGCTTCCAGTTCTTTATCCCCAATTGTATCTTCAGCATTTCGGCAAAGAAAAATGGCTGACACAATGCAAAAGTGGAATCTTCACTTTGATGGTTCCACAGAAAGTTTAGGTGTTGAAGAATTTGTGTATCGAGTTAAAACTTTAACCGATGAGACGATGTGTCGTCTCATGGATGATATAATTCCAGCTGAACTTCGACATTGCGTTTTTGGTTATCTTGATGACCTATGCATTGTGTCCGAAGATTTTTCAACCCATCTAGCAGTTCTCGTAAGGATCGCAGAACAGTTCTGAAAAGCCAACTTGACCCTGAACATTGCAAAGAGTCAGTTTTGCGTGACTAGCATAAACTACTACAGATCCTTCTAAGGTATCTTGTATACAAAACTGGCCACCACCTAAGAACTTTAAACAGGTTCGAGGTTTCCTGGGAGTGTGTGGGTGGTATCGCAGATTTATCCAAAAATTTTCCAATCTAACTTGTCCTATTACGGATTTGCTATCAAATAAAAAGAAATTTATTTGGACCCAAGAAGCTCAGGAGGCCATGGATAAATTGAAAAACATTTTGACGTCCGCTCCGGTGCTGGCGAATCCAGATTTTGAACGCAAATTTTATCTTCACTGCGATACTTGTGATTTTGGAATCGGAGCTGTGCTAGTTCAATTATCGACAGAGAATGAAGAGATGACCATCGCCTTCATGTCAAAAAAATTAAGTCGAGCCCAGCGCAATTACAGCGTTACAGAACGCGAATGTTTAGCCGTAATCCTAGCAATAGAAAAGTTCAGATGCTATCTTGAACTTCAAGAGTTTGAGGTAGTGACGGATCACTCCAGCTTGCTTAGGCTTATGCGGCAACAAAACGTATCTGGTCGACTTGCGCGATGGATATTTCGATTGCAACAGTTTAAATTTTCCATATCACATCGGAAAGGCAAAGACCACGTCGTTCCGGATGACCTTTCCCGGCTATGCGAAATTGAGATCTCCGAATTGGATATGAGTCCTGTGATTTATCTCGAATCTGATGCGTTTTTAAAAGATGAATATACGACCCTCAAAAAGAAATTTAGTCAAAATCAATGGCCGTGTTCACCAGAACAAATCGACAACAGAAAATCGATGAAATTTGCATGATTATTCTGGTGAAATGCAGTGATTAGCAATCATGATTTCAAATTTTGTGATGTATGATGACTGAAAATTCATCACCAAAATAGTACGCTGAAATTCTGTGATGTGATGCTTTGTTATCGAACAAACAAAATACATGATTACTGATTGATTAGTTCTGGTGAACACGGCCAATCTCAATTTCCAGATATGAAAATCGTTGGAAACTTTTTATATATTCGTACTGAACATGCCTTGGGAGAAGATGAGCAAGACAAGCTTGCCTGGAAACTATGGGTACCAGAGCAGCTTCGAAACGAAGTCTTGAAACAAGCTCATGATAGCGTCACTTCTTCACATGCAGGTATAATCACTACTATAATCATAATCACTATACTATAATCACTATAATCACTAAATATAATTAAAAATTATATAAAATAACAAGGCAAAAGGTGGCAAAACAAAACAATAATTACAAGTGCAAAAAGTGATAAAAGAAAAAAATAATAATTTAAAAGAAAATATGTGATTGTTTCTGTGCTAAGTGCTTTGTATGTAATGTACAGTGAACCCACGTTAATGCGAACAAAACAAGAAATCATTTTAAGTGAAAGCAATTGAATCCGTACAAGACTGGTGCGAATAAAAAGAAACAAAATTTTAAAAATCTGAAAAAAACAAAACAATTTTAATTAAATTCTTTCGCAACCTTCAAGATTTTTTAGTTTCTGAAATAAATAAAAATAGAAAATCAAATTCAAAGCATAAGCACACCTGAAACAAATAAATAATTAAAATCATAAAAAAAAAAAAAAATATAGCACAGGGAAAAATTACAAAGAGAATAAAATATTTAATAGTGCCACATAACATATTAAGACCTATAATCATATTTTAATTAAAAAAAAAAACAACAACAACAGCAAGTATCATCGTTGGAAGGCCTTTCATCGGATTTAATGTATGTGAGTTCGCTTTAATATGTTTTAATATTGCTTTGGCACTGAGAAGAAACGCAGACGAAGTCGATACTCGGCTCGAAAAAAAATTATCTCCGTTATCCGATCGTCTGCTGCTTTTATAACTCTTCGTACCCCCGCTATATTGTCTGGAGAATCACAACAGAAGCAGCGTCTGCCATGATAATGAATCATCGGGTGTTTGCTGTACAGCCAGACTGCTGATAGACCCAAACGTCTGATATCAGTCTGCAGTGTATAGCAATCAACCGATTGCAATTTGTCGTGGTAGTTTTTGTTTTTGTTTTGATTCCTACAGTATTCATTTTGTTTAATATCGCCTGGTCCATTTTATTTTTATACCCGTTACTTATTAAAAATAAGTAAAAGGGGATATTGTATTCGTTGCAATGTATGTAACAGGGAGAAGGAAGCATCTCCGACCCTATAAAGTATATATATTCTTGATCAGCATCAACAGCCGAGTCGATATAGCCATGTCCGTCTGTCCGTCCGTCCGTCTGTCCGTCTGTCCGTCTGTCCGTCTGTGTGAGCGCCTAGATCTCAGAGACTATAAGAGCTAGAGCAACCGAATTTTGCACACAGATTGCTGTAAACCCCACGCAGGTCAAGTTTGTTTCAAAATTTAGCCACGCCCCTTTCCGCCTCCGTAAATCGCGAAAATCCACCACACGCACAATTTTCAAAATATTAGGTTTTTTTAAACGGTGAACGTTAGCTATAATTATTACCTATCATCCTGCTAAATCCCAACAAGATCGGACAAGGATAAAGGTGGTACTGGCTGATTAAAGCTTTTAAGCAATAAAAGTGCCTAAAAGCATGCAATAAAAACAAAAGTTTAATTTATTTAGGTAAGTAACGGGTATCCTATAGTCGGGAGCTCGACTATAGCCTTTCCCACTTGTTTTATTTTTGGTTTCTGTCTCCCTTAATTAGTATCCGTCGGGATCCTATAAATTAAATTTTGTACGCTGGTCGAGACATAGCAACGAACCCCCCCACACCCGAAAGAGCTACGGAACCAGAGAATCCCATCTCGCTGTGTTAGCTCGACTCTCAGTGATCACCGCATTGGCCTGCTTCTTTTTGTGGAAGCGGTGCAGATGAATGCTCATCGCTGCTGTTGATTCCTCGGGAAGCTGAATATATTTTATTCCCCCCCGCTTTACGCTACAAATCTTTGACATTTTCGATGTAAGTTACTGTTCATAAATGAACATACTTTTTGAGCAACCCTCGGAATGCGACGCCACATGGGCGACACTCAAGCGACACAAAAGGGCCACGGCGGCATAGAAATACCTCACGGATTGGAATCCCGGATCTCAGCAATAAAAAGATCAAATAAACATAAGCGAGCCTGCATGTATGTGGGAGCAGATAAGAACATAGAGCACAAGGGTAAGAAGGAGTAAAAGATATGTATCAAATAGTTATTACATAAGATAAGATAAGACTAGACAGAGTAAAAGAGAACCAAAAATAACATAAGACAACTGTCGACTCTATCTAAAGAATTATATAAGACAATACAATAAGTAGGAAGAAGTCAGAAATATATTAACACTATATCTAACTATGTTTATTAGTACATAAGAAATCCTTTAAAAACGCATACATTTCAATAAACGATGTCAGTTCTTAAATTCAAATCAAGTGTTTTAGTTAGGCATTGGCCCGCGTGCAGAACCATTGAGATTCTCAGCCAGCAATTGACTTTGCGGCAAGAACTTGATACCTTCGCATGAATATGGTCCTTCGAGCAATTGAGCTCAGTGACTGCCAACTGTAGCAGATACTTTAATCGGTATCGCGCAGATCAAGTTCATTGATCGCACCTATCGTGCATCGTGGCAAAGTTAGGGATATTAAAATACGATTGACTGCAGCGTGGGACTGGATGAACAGCGGTGGAGCTACAAACAACAAGCGACGCACAGTGGGGCCATTGCTGATTTTACGTTGCAAAAATCGTAACTTTTGAACCAAATGAGATAATCGAATAATTTTAATAGCATATGATAGATAATTCTTCAACCTATGAAATAAGTGCTTAAGAAAAGTGCCACGCCCCCAAAATGCTTTCTCAGGGGCTATCAAAGTTGAAATTTGTGAAATTTGTGCAAAAAAATAAATTGTTTTGCACCTAAAAATAAATTTTTTTTTAAATTTTTGATTTTTTTTTGTTTTTTTTTAAGGTTTTTATATTTAAAAATTACTTTCAAAAAGTTTAGATAAAAACAATTTTTTTTTCAAAAATTATTTTTTATTTTTTGTGGTGAATTATCAGAATTGCATATATCGACCTAATTCCTATGGCTGAATTTGGTTCAAATCGGATTACTATATTATATAGCTGCCATAGGAACAATCGATCGAACTATGCAATTATGCCGCGTATTTTTTTTGTGAGGTTGAATTAGTTTTTTTCGATTTAACCTTCTTAGGCGGGTCCGGGCGGGTATGAAACCATATATAGCTATAAAGAGAAATCAATTGTGAAGCGTTTTTTAGCTATGGGAACTTAATGCATTTTAATTCATGTGAGTTTTCGTCTACCAAAGTTCAAAAATAGTCAAAATCTAGTGTTCTTTAAATTTAAATGGGTCAACCTTAAAAGGTTGTACTATCCACAATTTTTACTTGATCTAAAAATCCTATTTGGATTCTTAATCATTGAAGAATTCTCTATCGAATCCGTATATTACTTTTTCCGAACGCTTACCCAAAAAAAAAATATTTTTGCCAAGTTGTTCGGCCGGCGGTCCTGCAAAACACTAGATTTTGACTATTTTTGAACTTTGGTAGACGAAAACTCTCATGAATTAAAATGCATTAAGTTCCCAATTCAACTTTTATTTCTGATTTTTATGATAAAAGTTGAAAATAACTTTTATTTTTGATTTTTATTTTAAAAATTGAAAATAACTCTTATTTTTCAACTTTTAAATAAAAATTGAAAAATAACTCTTATTTATAATTTTTATCAAAAAAATTGAAAATAAGAGTTAAAAATAATTTTAAAAATAAAAATTGGAAATAAAAGTTTATCCGGTAGCTGGAAAGACCTTCCAAAAATAGCATTTGTGGAATTTTTTCGATGTCCCTGGCATTTTTTTAGGGCTTGATTTTTTTCCGCCTCATAACTCTTATTTGCAATCCCTGGAAAATAGGCAATAGGAGTTGCTAAAAAATAAATAATAATAAAATAAAAACAAAATAAAATACTTCAAAATGGTGTATACTCGGGAGCAGCTCAATGCAGTGGAGGCTAGTCAGTATGCCATATACACACAATTGAAAAGCTGGGGCGAAGAAATAAAAGAGGACAAATGCCCAAGTTTGGATTGGGCAACAAAAACTCAAGAGCAATGGGAATTGTTCAAGAAACAAGATAAGATTCTACAGGAAAATTTATCCTTTTGGGCAGAAGATTATTTTATGAATGGAACCTTTGGGAGAACTCAAGCTATGCAAAAGAAAATAATGTCACAATTATGTAAGAAAATAGAAGAAAAAGAGATGCGGATAGAAAAATATAACAGAGCGATATATTGCTTTGAAAGAACATTGAAGATCGCTGAACAAAATCCGAAACAACTCCAAAACGATCTGGAAGAGATCAAAAAAGTTTTCGAAAGGATAACAGAAATCTTCGAAGAACTGAAATCCCATGGGCAAGCAACGCCATCGATGCGGATTAGCTACGAAGAGCTCAACCAAGATAAAATGGAACGTTTTCTGAACTTAGAAAAAATTTCACGGAAAGATAGTAAGCGAATAATACGATATATTCAATTTATGAAAAAGTATCCGGAGACACAAATTGAAATTGATAAAAATAAAGAAGAGCAAAAAGGAGAAACACCTGAAGATCCAGAGATAAGGGAAGAGAAAACAGAACAACACACACAATCAAAGGACAAATTGAGCAAGGAAGACAATGTGCAATCTGTTCCCCATCCCGTACAAAAAAGTTCAGCAGATCAGGTGGAGCTGTAACAGGAAAAAGATGGCAAGCGGACTCAGAAGTTGGACGAACAAGAAAGTAGCGAAGAGAAGGATAGCGCTAGACAGACCGAAAATGATACGGATGATGGAGATCACCAAGGCGTTGCGGTAAACAAGAAAATCGTATCCTAAGACAAGCAAAATAATGAGAAGCAAACCCAGGAGAAGCGAAAACAAGGGAGCACCAATTTGGAACGGACGATAGGTGAACAAAACAAGCCAAAACAGCTAAAAACGATCGATCAACATAAGGACTCCAAGCAAAATGAAAGCATGCTTCAGGAACAAGCGGAACAGGAAGCGGAGGTAAAGGAATATCAGCATATGAAGGAGCCAAAGAACAGAGATAAAACTACTTTGGACAATGTCACAGAGGAGCAGTCCAAGCAAACAAAAAATCGAGAAGAAAAGGTGCAAAAGGAAAGGATATTCTGACTCCAGGTCATTTTCTAATCGGAAGACCGATGTTGGAGGTGAAGGAAACTGAAAGCGATAAGAAAATTTGGTTAACGGATCGTTGGAAATTACTATCGATGTGTAGTGACCAGTTCGTATGAACAATATTTTCATTAACATTTCATTTATATTGCAAATAATTCTGTTTGGCAGTATAACAGAAACAGCGCAAAACCATTGTTCTATAAATAGATCAAGATTGCACTGCTTCAGAACATCAATGTTAACTGCTTTAATATGCACTCCCAGTGGACCAAGCAACGGACGTTGAGCGAGAGTCTCGTCAAAAGCTTCGCCTTCGCCAAAGATGCGTTGTTGAGCCATAAAACGGGCTGAAAACGGATCGTAAGCGGATCGAACGAAATCATGTCATGTTGCACGCAACATTTTCGTGTTTGACGCGTTGCGTCGCTGCCGCGAGTCGGCAGTCATAAGTTTCGGCAAACGACACATATTGTGTTGCAATTGCTTTTGTGTTTTTTTTTTATGCTTTGCCTTTGTGCATTTTGTGTTGTGGCAATTGCCGAGAGTCTGCACGAACACATGGTCTGTGTGCGAGTTAAAAAGTAAGTAAAAAAGTATATAGGTATTAACGTAATATATGCAAATGTGGACTTAATAATAATATTATATATTTGTACAGGAACCCCAAAACAAAAGATGGTGATGGAAGGCAGCATGCACAGCTCACAAAAAGCGGAAATCTGCGCGTGGATGGATACAACGAGCTCGGAAGTTAAAGGTTAATTTTTAGATAAATATTGTATATTAAATTGTAACTAAAATAAAAAAATATATAATAATAAAATATAAAATAATCAGAAAAAATATCATTTCATATTAATTTTAAATATTAGTAAGGCATCGTTTGTAATATTATAAAATGTACTCGAAAATATCATAAATGTTCTGAGAATGATACTTTTACGTGCGTATTGCGTATCGTATTTGCCTAGTTTGCTGCCACAAACTGAGCGACAGAAGACTCATATTTCTATCACTTTCAGATCTGAAAACGCACGTTTTACACGTTTGTAATCCATAAAACTATCATTTTCGCTATCATAAATGAAATTTTGGCCCACTGGGCTTCTTGATGCACTGCTTGTATAATGCACACAGGCGCACTGCTCGCAGAATGAACGCATGCGCACTGCTTTAAGCAAGCTGTGCTATTTTTAGCTCACTTTGCTGGTGTCTTGTATTTGCTGATGTGTTGGTGAGCATTACACCGAGTACCCTATCGGCTCCCTTATGTCACCTTGGATAAGTACGACTAAATCATACGACTTAACCGTTCTTATCTCTCGCCGCCCACGCTTTGTCTTACATTTCGTGATCGAGCTTAGCTAATTAGCTGCCGATCGAATTTAGCCTAGAACATTGAGCGAGTGACTCTTGTGCAAAGCAAAACATAGTGCCGTCTGTGCCAAAACTTTTTTTCATTTTCTGGATTGGAAGTGGAAATTAATTGAAATTCAGTTTTTCAAAACAAACAAAGTGCTGCGCACTTAAATGAGCCACTAAGTGGTGCTCGAGAAAAAAAATGAACAAGCGATAATAATATATATTTTCTTAAAATTAAATTAATATTTTTTGAACATTTAAATATTTTGCTAAATGATGTATAAAATAATTTATTGATGAAAAATTATGTAATGAGCCAACTAGCATAGGTCAACGTATGCATGAGAGTTATGATCTTTTCATTATTATTTTTCCGTATTATTATAGAGGTTAGCCACATCGTCATCTTGAGCTCAACGACGGCAGTGTTTGGTGAGTCCTAAGACTTGGTAAATTTTGATTTATTTCTTTTATTTGTTATTTGATCATATACATCAACATACGGGCGACAATTTTTATATATAACTAGGGGGCTACGCCCCCTGCTCGCTTCGCTCGCCAACCCCCAGCTCGCTTCGCTCGCAACATTGTCTTTAGTTGTCCGGTTTAACAAATTTACATAATATTCGCCCCCTGCTCGCTTCGCTCGCAACATTGTATTTAGTTGCCTGTTTTAACAAATTTATATAATACTAGGGGGCTACGCCCCCTGCTCGCTTCGCTCGCCAACCCCCAGCTCGCTTCGCTCGCAACATTGTCTTTAGTTGTCCGTTTTAACAAATTTACATAATATTCGCCCCCTGCTCGCTTCGCTCGCCAACCCGCAGCTCGCTACGCTAGCAGCATTGTATTTAGTTGCCCGTTTTAACAAATTTATATAATACTAGGGGGCTACGCCCCCTGCTCGCTTCGCTCGCCAACCCCCAGCTCGCTTCGCTCGCAACATTGTCTTTAGTTGTCCGTTTTAACAAATTTACATAATATTCGCCCCCTGCTCGCTTCGCTCGCCAACCCGCAGCTCGCTACGCTAGCAGCATTGTATTTAGTTGCCCGTTTTAACAAATTTATATAATATAACATTTTTTCTGAAAAAAAAACGGAAATATTTAGCTTCCGCTGTCCGCTGCCTTAATTTTTTTCCTTGCAATTGAACTTTGCCTAAAAAGTCAGATTTTGTGATTTGGCGGGAAAAAGCTAAATTTGGCGGGAAAAAGCTAAATTTGGCGAGAAAAGCTAAATTAAGCGAATTAGTTAAAATTTGGCAAGAAGAGTTAATCCAAAAGTTTTGTTAGGATATCTCCGATTGCATCCGATTGTTCCTATGGCAGCTATAAGATATAGTCATTCCACTTTGACCAAATTTGGTCAGAATGTAAAAAACAGTACCAAATATATAATCTGTGAGTTTGGTTGAGATATCTTAAGAAACAAAAAAGTTTTTCATACTAAAGGTGTTTTTGATCGGATTGTTCCTATGGCAGCTATAAGATATAGTCATTCCACTTTGACCAAATTTGGTCAGAATGTAAGAGACAGTACCAAACATATAATCTGTGAGTTCGGTTGAGATATCTTAAGAAACAAAAAAGTTTTTCATACTAAAGGTGTTTTTGATCGGATTGTTCCTATGGCAGCTATAAGATATAGTCATTCCACTTTGACCAAATTTGGTCAGAATCTAAGAGACAGTACCAAACATATAATCTGTGAGTTTGGTTGAGATATCTTAAGAAACAAAAAAGTTTTTCATACTAAGCAATTCCGTGACATTTGACCTTGATTTTGACCCTCTTACAGGTGGAATTTCGCAAAACGCCGTCTTATTGCACGATGAAATTATCTCATCTATGTTGTGTGCAAATTTCAGCTCTCTATCTCTTACCGTTTGGGCTACACGTTGATTCTCAGTCAGTCAGTCAGTGAGTCAGTGAGTCAGTCAGTCAGGACAAAGAATTTTATATATATAGATAACATTTTTTCTTTAAAAAAAAACGGAAATATTTAGCTTCCGCTGTCCGCTGCCTTAATTTTTTTCCTTGCAATTGAACTTTGGCTAAAAAGTCGGATTTGGTGATTTAGCGGGAAAAAGCTAAATTTGGCGGGAAAAGCTAAATTTGGCGGGAAAAAGCTAAATTAAGAGAATTTGTCAAAATTTGGCAAGAAGAGTTAATCTAAAAGTTTTGTTAGGATATCTGCGATTGCATCCGATTGTTCCTATGGCAGCTATATGATATAGTCATCCGACTTTGACCAAATTTGGTCAGAATGTAAGAGACAGCCCCAATCATACAATCTGTGAGTTTGGTTGAGATATCTTAAGAAACAAATAAGTTTTTCATACTAAAGGTTTTTTCATCGGATTGTTCCTATGGCAGCTATAAGATATAGTCATTCCACTTTCACCAAATTTGGTCAGAATGTAAGAGACAGTACCAAACATGTAATCTGTGAGTTTGGTTAAGATATCTTAAGAAACAAAAAAGTTTTTCATACTAAATGTGTTTTTCATCGGATTGTTCCTATAGCAGCTATAAGATATAGTCATTCCACTTTGACCAAATTTGGTAAGAATGTAAGAGACAGTACCAAACATGTAATCTGTGAGTTTGGTTGAGATATCTTAAGAAGCAAAAAAGTTTTTCTTACTAAATGTGTTTTTCATCGGATTGTTCCTATGGCAGCTATAAGATATAGTCATTCCACTTTCACCAAATTTGGTCAGAATGTAAGAGACAGCCCCAATCATACAATCTGTGAGTTTGGTTGAGATATCTTAAGAAACAAATAAGTTTTTCATACTAAAGGTGTTTTTCATCGGATTGTTCCTATGGCAGCTATAAGATATAGTCATCCGACTTTGACCAAATTTGGTCAGAATGTAAGAGACAGTACCAAACATATAATCTGTGAGTTTGGTTGAGATATCTTAAGAAACAAATAAGTTTTTCATACTAAAGGTGTTTTTGATCGGATTGTTCCTATGGCAGCTATAAGATATAGTCATTCCACTTTGACCAAATTTGGTCAGAATCTAAGAGACAGTACCAAACATATAATCTGTGAGTTTGGTTGAGATATCTTAAGAAACAAAAAAGTTTTTCATACTAAGCAATTCCGTGACCTTTGACCTTGATTTTGACCCTCTTACAGGTGGAATTTCGCAAAACGCCGTCTTATTGCACGATGAAATTATCTCATCTATGTTGTGTGCAAATTTCAGCTCTCTATCTCTTACCGTTTGGGCTACACGTTGATTCTCAGTCAGTCAGTCAGTCAGTCAGTGAGTCAGTGAGTCAGTCAGTCAGGACAAAGAATTTTATATATATAGATAACATTTTTTCTTTAAAAAAAAACGGAAATATTTAGCTTCCGCTGTCCGCTGCCTTAATTTTTTTCCTTGCAATTGAACTTTGGCTAAAAAGTCGGATTTGGTGATTTAGCGGGAAAAAGCTAAATTTGGCGGGAAAAAGCTAAATTTGGCGGGAAAAAGCTAAATTAAGAGAATTTGTCAAAATTTGGCAAGAAGAGTTAATCTAAAAGTTTTGTTAGGATATCTGCGATTGCATCCGATTGTTCCTATGGCAGCTATATGATATAGTCATCCGACTTTGACCAAATTTGGTCAGAATGTAAGAGACAGCCCCAATCATACAATCTGTGAGTTTGGTTGAGATATCTTAAGAAACAAATAAGTTTTTCATACTAAAGGTTTTTTCATCGGATTGTTCCTATGGCAGCTATAAGATATAGTCATTCCACTTTCACCAAATTTGGTCAGAATGTAAGAGACAGTACCAAACATGTAATCTGTGAGTTTGGTTAAGATATCTTAAGAAACAAAAAAGTTTTTCATACTAAATGTGTTTTTCATCGGATTGTTCCTATAGCAGCTATAAGATATAGTCATTCCACTTTGACCAAATTTGGTAAGAATGTAAGAGACAGTACCAAACATGTAATCTGTGAGTTTGGTTGAGATATCTTAAGAAGCAAAAAAGTTTTTCTTACTAAATGTGTTTTTCATCGGATTGTTCCTATGGCAGCTATAAGATATAGTCATTCCACTTTCACCAAATTTGGTCAGAATGTAAGAGACAGTACCAAACATATAATCTGTGAGTTTGGTTGAGATATCTTAAGAAACAAAAAAGTTTTTCATACTAAAGGTGTTTTTGATCGGATTGTTCCTATGGCAGCTATAAGATATAGTCATTCCACTTTGACCAAATTTGGTCAGAATGTAAGAGACATTACCAAACATATAATCTGCAAGTTTTGTTGGATATCTTAAGAAACAAAAAAGTTTTTCATACTAAATGTGTTTTTCATCGGATTGTTCCTATGGCAGCTATAAGATATAGTCATTCCACTTTGACCAAATTTGGTAAGAATGTAAGAGACAGTACCAAACATGTAATCTGTGAGTTTGGTTGAGATATCTTAAGAAGCAAAAAAGTTTTTCTTACTAAATGTGTTTTTCATCGGATTGTTCCTATGGCAGCTATAAGATATAGTCATTCCACTTTGACCAAATTTGGTAAGAATGTAAGAGACAGTACCAAACATGTAATCTGTGAGTTTGGTTGAGATATCTTAAGAAACAAAAAAGTTTTTCATACTAAAGGTGTTTTTGATCGGATTGTTCCTATGGCAGCTATAAGATATAGTCATTCCACTTTGACCAAATTTGGTCAGAATGTAAGAGACAGTACCAAACATATAATCTGTGAGTTTGGTTGAGATATCTTAAGAAACAAAAAAGTTTTTCATACTAAGCAATTCCGTGACCTTTGACCTTGATTTTGACCCTCTTACAGGTGGAATTTCGCAAAACGCCGTCTTATTGCACGATGAAATTATCTCATCTATGTTGTGTGCAAATTTCAGCTCTCTATCTCTTACCGTTTGGGCTACACGTTGATTCTCAGTCAGTCAGTCAGTCAGTCAGTGAGTCAGTCAGTCAGGACAAAGAATTTTATATATATAGATAACATTTTTTCTGAAAAAAAAACGGAAATATTTAGCTTCCGCTGTCCGCTGCCTTAATTTTTTTCCTTGCAATTGAACTTTGCCTAAAAAGTCAGATTTTGTGATTTGGCGGGAAAAAGCTAAATTTGGCGGGAAAAAGCTAAATTTGGCGAGAAAAGCTAAATTAAGCGAATTAGTTAAAATTTGGCAAGAAGAGTTAATCCAAAAGTTTTGTTAGGATATCTCCGATTGCATCCGATTGTTCCTATGGCAGCTATAAGATATAGTCATTCCACTTTGACCAAATTTGGTCAGAATGTAAAAAACAGTACCAAATATATAATCTGTGAGTTTGGTTGAGATATCTTAAGAAACAAAAAAGTTTTTCATACTAAAGGTGTTTTTGATCGGATTGTTCCTATGGCAGCTATAAGATATAGTCATTCCACTTTGACCAAATTTGGTCAGAATGTAAGAGACAGTACCAAACATATAATCTGTGAGTTCGGTTGAGATATCTTAAGAAACAAAAAAGTTTTTCATACTAAAGGTGTTTTTGATCGGATTGTTCCTATGGCAGCTATAAGATATAGTCATTCCACTTTGACCAAATTTGGTCAGAATCTAAGAGACAGTACCAAACATATAATCTGTGAGTTTGGTTGAGATATCTTAAGAAACAAAAAAGTTTTTCATACTAAGCAATTCCGTGACATTTGACCTTGATTTTGACCCTCTTACAGGTGGAATTTCGCAAAACGCCGTCTTATTGCACGATGAAATTATCTCATCTATGTTGTGTGCAAATTTCAGCTCTCTATCTCTTACCGTTTGGGCTACACGTTGATTCTCAGTCAGTCAGTCAGTGAGTCAGTGAGTCAGTCAGTCAGGACAAAGAATTTTATATATATAGATAACATTTTTTCTTTAAAAAAAAACGGAAATATTTAGCTTCCGCTGTCCGCTGCCTTAATTTTTTTCCTTGCAATTGAACTTTGGCTAAAAAGTCGGATTTGGTGATTTAGCGGGAAAAAGCTAAATTTGGCGGGAAAAGCTAAATTTGGCGGGAAAAAGCTAAATTAAGAGAATTTGTCAAAATTTGGCAAGAAGAGTTAATCTAAAAGTTTTGTTAGGATATCTGCGATTGCATCCGATTGTTCCTATGGCAGCTATATGATATAGTCATCCGACTTTGACCAAATTTGGTCAGAATGTAAGAGACAGCCCCAATCATACAATCTGTGAGTTTGGTTGAGATATCTTAAGAAACAAATAAGTTTTTCATACTAAAGGTTTTTTCATCGGATTGTTCCTATGGCAGCTATAAGATATAGTCATTCCACTTTCACCAAATTTGGTCAGAATGTAAGAGACAGTACCAAACATGTAATCTGTGAGTTTGGTTAAGATATCTTAAGAAACAAAAAAGTTTTTCATACTAAATGTGTTTTTCATCGGATTGTTCCTATAGCAGCTATAAGATATAGTCATTCCACTTTGACCAAATTTGGTAAGAATGTAAGAGACAGTACCAAACATGTAATCTGTGAGTTTGGTTGAGATATCTTAAGAAGCAAAAAAGTTTTTCTTACTAAATGTGTTTTTCATCGGATTGTTCCTATGGCAGCTATAAGATATAGTCATTCCACTTTCACCAAATTTGGTCAGAATGTAAGAGACAGCCCCAATCATACAATCTGTGAGTTTGGTTGAGATATCTTAAGAAACAAATAAGTTTTTCATACTAAAGGTGTTTTTCATCGGATTGTTCCTATGGCAGCTATAAGATATAGTCATCCGACTTTGACCAAATTTGGTCAGAATGTAAGAGACAGTACCAAACATATAATCTGTGAGTTTGGTTGAGATATCTTAAGAAACAAATAAGTTTTTCATACTAAAGGTGTTTTTGATCGGATTGTTCCTATGGCAGCTATAAGATATAGTCATTCCACTTTGACCAAATTTGGTCAGAATCTAAGAGACAGTACCAAACATATAATCTGTGAGTTTGGTTGAGATATCTTAAGAAACAAAAAAGTTTTTCATACTAAGCAATTCCGTGACCTTTGACCTTGATTTTGACCCTCTTACAGGTGGAATTTCGCAAAACGCCGTCTTATTGCACGATGAAATTATCTCATCTATGTTGTGTGCAAATTTCAGCTCTCTATCTCTTACCGTTTGGGCTACACGTTGATTCTCAGTCAGTCAGTCAGTCAGTCAGTGAGTCAGTGAGTCAGTCAGTCAGGACAAAGAATTTTATATATATAGATAACATTTTTTCTTTAAAAAAAAACGGAAATATTTAGCTTCCGCTGTCCGCTGCCTTAATTTTTTTCCTTGCAATTGAACTTTGGCTAAAAAGTCGGATTTGGTGATTTAGCGGGAAAAAGCTAAATTTGGCGGGAAAAAGCTAAATTTGGCGGGAAAAAGCTAAATTAAGAGAATTTGTCAAAATTTGGCAAGAAGAGTTAATCTAAAAGTTTTGTTAGGATATCTGCGATTGCATCCGATTGTTCCTATGGCAGCTATATGATATAGTCATCCGACTTTGACCAAATTTGGTCAGAATGTAAGAGACAGCCCCAATCATACAATCTGTGAGTTTGGTTGAGATATCTTAAGAAACAAATAAGTTTTTCATACTAAAGGTTTTTTCATCGGATTGTTCCTATGGCAGCTATAAGATATAGTCATTCCACTTTCACCAAATTTGGTCAGAATGTAAGAGACAGTACCAAACATGTAATCTGTGAGTTTGGTTAAGATATCTTAAGAAACAAAAAAGTTTTTCATACTAAATGTGTTTTTCATCGGATTGTTCCTATAGCAGCTATAAGATATAGTCATTCCACTTTGACCAAATTTGGTAAGAATGTAAGAGACAGTACCAAACATGTAATCTGTGAGTTTGGTTGAGATATCTTAAGAAGCAAAAAAGTTTTTCTTACTAAATGTGTTTTTCATCGGATTGTTCCTATGGCAGCTATAAGATATAGTCATTCCACTTTCACCAAATTTGGTCAGAATGTAAGAGACAGTACCAAACATATAATCTGTGAGTTTGGTTGAGATATCTTAAGAAACAAAAAAGTTTTTCATACTAAAGGTGTTTTTGATCGGATTGTTCCTATGGCAGCTATAAGATATAGTCATTCCACTTTGACCAAATTTGGTCAGAATGTAAGAGACAGTACCAAACATATAATCTGCAAGTTTTGTTGGATATCTTAAGAAACAAAAAAGTTTTTCATACTAAATGTGTTTTTCATCGGATTGTTCCTATGGCAGCTATAAGATATAGTCATTCCACTTTGACCAAATTTGGTAAGAATGTAAGAGACAGTACCAAACATGTAATCTGTGAGTTTGGTTGAGATATCTTAAGAAGCAAAAAAGTTTTTCTTACTAAATGTGTTTTTCATCGGATTGTTCCTATGGCAGCTATAAGATATAGTCATTCCACTTTGACCAAATTTGGTAAGAATGTAAGAGACAGTACCAAACATGTAATCTGTGAGTTTGGTTGAGATATCTTAAGAAACAAAAAAGTTTTTCATACTAAAGGTGTTTTTGATCGGATTGTTCCTATGGCAGCTATAAGATATAGTCATTCCACTTTGACCAAATTTGGTCAGAATGTAAGAGACAGTACCAAACATATAATCTGTGAGTTTGGTTGAGATATCTTAAGAAACAAAAAAGTTTTTCATACTAAGCAATTCCGTGACCTTTGACCTTGATTTTGACCCTCTTACAGGTGGAATTTCGCAAAACGCCGTCTTATTGCACGATGAAATTATCTCATCTATGTTGTGTGCAAATTTCAGCTCTCTATCTCTTACCGTTTGGGCTACACGTTGATTCTCAGTCAGTCAGTCAGTCAGTCAGTGAGTCAGTCAGTCAGGACAAAGAATTTTATATATATAGATAACATTTTTTCTGAAAAAAAAACGGAAATATTTAGCTTCCGCTGTCCGCTGCCTTAATTTTTTTCCTTGCAATTGAACTTTGCCTAAAAAGTCAGATTTTGTGATTTGGCGGGAAAAAGCTAAATTTGGCGGGAAAAAGCTAAATTTGGCGAGAAAAGCTAAATTAAGCGAATTAGTTAAAATTTGGCAAGAAGAGTTAATCCAAAAGTTTTGTTAGGATATCTCCGATTGCATCCGATTGTTCCTATGGCAGCTATAAGATATAGTCATTCCACTTTGACCAAATTTGGTCAGAATGTAAAAAACAGTACCAAATATATAATCTGTGAGTTTGGTTGAGATATCTTAAGAAACAAAAAAGTTTTTCATACTAAAGGTGTTTTTGATCGGATTGTTCCTATGGCAGCTATAAGATATAGTCATTCCACTTTGACCAAATTTGGTCAGAATGTAAGAGACAGTACCAAACATATAATCTGTGAGTTCGGTTGAGATATCTTAAGAAACAAAAAAGTTTTTCATACTAAAGGTGTTTTTGATCGGATTGTTCCTATGGCAGCTATAAGATATAGTCATTCCACTTTGACCAAATTTGGTCAGAATCTAAGAGACAGTACCAAACATATAATCTGTGAGTTTGGTTGAGATATCTTAAGAAACAAAAAAGTTTTTCATACTAAGCAATTCCGTGACCTTTGACCTTGATTTTGACCCTCTTACAGGTGGAATTTCGCAAAACGCCGTCTTATTGCACGATGAAATTATCTCATCTATGTTGTGTGCAAATTTCAGCTCTCTATCTCTTACCGTTTGGGCTACACGTTGATTCTCAGTCAGTCAGTCAGTGAGTCAGTGAGTCAGTCAGTCAGGACAAAGAATTTTATATATATAGATAACATTTTTTCTTTAAAAAAAAACGGAAATATTTAGCTTCCGCTGTCCGCTGCCTTAATTTTTTTCCTTGCAATTGAACTTTGGCTAAAAAGTCGGATTTGGTGATTTAGCGGGAAAAAGCTAAATTTGGCGGGAAAAAGCTAAATTTGGCGGGAAAAAGCTAAATTAAGAGAATTTGTCAAAATTTGGCAAGAAGAGTTAATCTAAAAGTTTTGTTAGGATATCTGCGATTGCATCCGATTGTTCCTATGGCAGCTATATGATATAGTCATCCGACTTTGACCAAATTTGGTCAGAATGTAAGAGACAGCCCCAATCATACAATCTGTGAGTTTGGTTGAGATATCTTAAGAAACAAATAAGTTTTTCATACTAAAGGTTTTTTCATCGGATTGTTCCTATGGCAGCTATAAGATATAGTCATTCCACTTTCACCAAATTTGGTCAGAATGTAAGAGACAGTACCAAACATGTAATCTGTGAGTTTGGTTAAGATATCTTAAGAAACAAAAAAGTTTTTCATACTAAATGTGTTTTTCATCGGATTGTTCCTATAGCAGCTATAAGATATAGTCATTCCACTTTGACCAAATTTGGTAAGAATGTAAGAGACAGTACCAAACATGTAATCTGTGAGTTTGGTTGAGATATCTTAAGAAGCAAAAAAGTTTTTCTTACTAAATGTGTTTTTCATCGGATTGTTCCTATGGCAGCTATAAGATATAGTCATTCCACTTTCACCAAATTTGGTCAGAATGTAAGAGACAGTACCAAACATATAATCTGTGAGTTTGGTTGAGATATCTTAAGAAACAAAAAAGTTTTTCATACTAAAGGTGTTTTTGATCGGATTGTTCCTATGGCAGCTATAAGATATAGTCATTCCACTTTGACCAAATTTGGTCAGAATGTAAGAGACAGTACCAAACATGTAATCTGTGAGTTTGGTTGAGATATCTTAAGAAACAAAAAAGTTTTTCATACTAAAGGTGTTTTTGATCGGATTGTTCCTATGGCAGCTATAAGATATAGTCATTCCACTTTGACCAAATTTGGTCAGAATGTAAGAGACAGTACCAAACATATAATCTGTGAGTTTGGTTGAGATATCTTAAGAAACAAAAAAGTTTTTCATACTAAGCAATTCCGTGACCTTTGACCTTGATTTTGACCCTCTTACAGGTGGAATTTCGCAAAACGCCGTCTTATTGCACGATGAAATTATCTCATCTATGTTGTGTGCAAATTTCAGCTCTCTATCTCTTACCGTTTGGGCTACACGTTGATTCTCAGTCAGTCAGTCAGTCAGTCAGTGAGTCAGTGAGTCAGTCAGTCAGGACAAAGAATTTTATATATATAGATAACATTTTTTCTTTAAAAAAAAACGGAAATATTTAGCTTCCGCTGTCCGCTGCCTTAATTTTTTTCCTTGCAATTGAACTTTGGCTAAAAAGTCGGATTTGGTGATTTAGCGGGAAAAAGCTAAATTTGGCGGGAAAAAGCTAAATTTGGCGGGAAAAAGCTAAATTAAGAGAATTTGTCAAAATTTGGCAAGAAGAGTTAATCTAAAAGTTTTGTTAGGATATCTGCGATTGCATCCGATTGTTCCTATGGCAGCTATATGATATAGTCATCCGACTTTGACCAAATTTGGTCAGAATGTAAGAGACAGCCCCAATCATACAATCTGTGAGTTTGGTTGAGATATCTTAAGAAACAAATAAGTTTTTCATACTAAAGGTTTTTTCATCGGATTGTTCCTATGGCAGCTATAAGATATAGTCATTCCACTTTCACCAAATTTGGTCAGAATGTAAGAGACAGTACCAAACATGTAATCTGTGAGTTTGGTTAAGATATCTTAAGAAACAAAAAAGTTTTTCATACTAAATGTGTTTTTCATCGGATTGTTCCTATAGCAGCTATAAGATATAGTCATTCCACTTTGACCAAATTTGGTAAGAATGTAAGAGACAGTACCAAACATGTAATCTGTGAGTTTGGTTGAGATATCTTAAGAAGCAAAAAAGTTTTTCTTACTAAATGTGTTTTTCATCGGATTGTTCCTATGGCAGCTATAAGATATAGTCATTCCACTTTCACCAAATTTGGTCAGAATGTAAGAGACAGTACCAAACATATAATCTGTGAGTTTGGTTGAGATATCTTAAGAAACAAAAAAGTTTTTCATACTAAAGGTGTTTTTGATCGGATTGTTCCTATGGCAGCTATAAGATATAGTCATTCCACTTTGACCAAATTTGGTCAGAATGTAAGAGACAGTACCAAACATATAATCTGCAAGTTTTGTTGGATATCTTAAGAAACAAAAAAGTTTTTCATACTAAATGTGTTTTTCATCGGATTGTTCCTATGGCAGCTATAAGATATAGTCATTCCACTTTGACCAAATTTGGTAAGAATGTAAGAGACAGTACCAAACATGTAATCTGTGAGTTTGGTTGAGATATCTTAAGAAGCAAAAAAGTTTTTCTTACTAAATGTGTTTTTCATCGGATTGTTCCTATGGCAGCTATAAGATATAGTCATTCCACTTTGACCAAATTTGGTAAGAATGTAAGAGACAGTACCAAACATGTAATCTGTGAGTTTGGTTGAGATATCTTAAGAAACAAAAAAGTTTTTCATACTAAAGGTGTTTTTGATCGGATTGTTCCTATGGCAGCTATAAGATATAGTCATTCCACTTTGACCAAATTTGGTCAGAATGTAAGAGACAGTACCAAACATATAATCTGTGAGTTTGGTTGAGATATCTTAAGAAACAAAAAAGTTTTTCATACTAAGCAATTCCGTGACCTTTGACCTTGATTTTGACCCTCTTACAGGTGGAATTTCGCAAAACGCCGTCTTATTGCACGATGAAATTATCTCATCTATGTTGTGTGCAAATTTCAGCTCTCTATCTCTTACCGTTTGGGCTACACGTTGATTCTCAGTCAGTCAGTCAGTCAGTCAGTGAGTCAGTCAGTCAGGACAAAGAATTTTATATATATAGATAACATTTTTTCTGAAAAAAAAACGGAAATATTTAGCTTCCGCTGTCCGCTGCCTTAATTTTTTTCCTTGCAATTGAACTTTGCCTAAAAAGTCAGATTTTGTGATTTGGCGGGAAAAAGCTAAATTTGGCGGGAAAAAGCTAAATTTGGCGAGAAAAGCTAAATTAAGCGAATTAGTTAAAATTGGGCAAGAAGAGTTAATCCAAAAGTTTTGTTAGGATATCTCCGATTGCATCCGATTGTTCCTATGGCAGCTATAAGATATAGTCATTCCACTTTGACCAAATTTGGTAAGAATGTAAGAGACAGCCCCAATCATACAATCTGTGAGTTTGGTTGAGATATCTTAAGAAACAAATAAGTTTTTCATACTAAAGGTGTTTTTCATCGGATTGTTCCTATGGCAGCTATAAGATATAGTCATCCGACTTTGACCAAATTTGGTCAGAATGTAAGAGACAGTACCAAACATATAATCTGTGAGTTTGGTTGAGATATCTTAAGAAACAAATAAGTTTTTCATACTAAAGGTGTTTTTGATCGGATTGTTCCTATGGCAGCTATAAGATATAGTCATTCCACTTTGACCAAATTTGGTCAGAATCTAAGAGACAGTACCAAACATATAATCTGTGAGTTTGGTTGAGATATCTTAAGAAACAAAAAAGTTTTTCATACTAAGCAATTCCGTGACCTTTGACCTTGATTTTGACCCTCTTACAGGTGGAATTTCGCAAAACGCCGTCTTATTGCACGATGAAATTATCTCATCTATGTTGTGTGCAAATTTCAGCTCTCTATCTCTTACCGTTTGGGCTACACGTTGATTCTCAGTCAGTCAGTCAGTCAGTCAGTGAGTCAGTGAGTCAGTCAGTCAGGACAAAGAATTTTATATATATAGATAACATTTTTTCTGAAAAAAAAACGGAAATATTTAGATTCCGCTGTCCGCTGCCTTAATTTTTTTCCTTGCAATTGAACTTTGCCTAAAAAGTCAGATTTTGTGATTTAGCGGGAAAAAGCTAAATTTGGCGGGAAAAAGCTAAATTTGGCGAGAAAAGCTAAATTAAGCGAATTAGTTAAAATTGGGCAAGAAGAGTTAATCCAAAAGTTTTGTTAGGATATCTCCGATTGCATCCGATTGTTCCTATGGCAGCTATAAGATATAGTCATTCCACTTTGACCAAATTTGGTAAGAATGTAAGAGACAGCCCCAATCATACAATCTGTGAGTTTGGTTGAGATATCTTAAGAAACAAATAAGTTTTTCATACTAAAGGTGTTTTTCATCGGATTGTTCCTATGGCAGCTATAAGATATAGTCATCCGACTTTGACCAAATTTGGTCAGAATGTAAGAGACAGTACCAAACATATAATCTGTGAGTTTGGTTGAGATATCTTAAGAAACAAATAAGTTTTTCATACTAAAGGTGTTTTTGATCGGATTGTTCCTATGGCAGCTATAAGATATAGTCATTCCACTTTGACCAAATTTGGTCAGAATCTAAGAGACAGTACCAAACATATAATCTGTGAGTTTGGTTGAGATATCTTAAGAAACAAAAAAGTTTTTCATACTAAGCAATTCCGTGACCTTTGACCTTGATTTTGACCCTCTTACAGGTGGAATTTCGCAAAACGCCGTCTTATTGCACGATGAAATTATCTCATCTATGTTGTGTGCAAATTTCAGCTCTCTATCTCTTACCGTTTGGGCTACACGTTGATTCTCAGTCAGTCAGTCAGTGAGTCAGTGAGTCAGTCAGTCAGGACAAAGAATTTTATATATATAGATAGCATTTTTTCTAAAAAAAAACGGAAATATTTAGCTTCCGCTGTCCGCTGCCTTAATTTTTTTCCTTGCAATTGAACTTTGGCTAAAAAGTCGGATTTGGGGATTTGGCGGGAAAAAGCTAAATTTGGCGGGAAAAAGCTAAATTTGGCGTGAAAAAGCTAAATTAAGCGAATTAGTCCAAATTTGGCAAGAAGAGTTAATCTGAGAGTTTTGTTAGGATATCTCCGATTGCATCCGATTGTCCTATATGCTATATGCAGCTATATGATATAGTCATCCGTCTTTGACCAAATTTGGTCAGTATGTTGAAGACAGTATCAAACAAACAATCTGCGAGTTTGGTTGAGATATCTTAAGAAACAAAATAGTTTTTCATACTAAAGGTGTTTTTCATCGGATTGTTCCTATGGCAGCTATAAGATATAGTCATTCCACTTTGACCAAATTTGGTCAGAATGTAAGAGACAGTACCAAATATATAATCTGTGAGTTTGGTTGAGATATCTTAAGAAACAAAAAGTTTTTTATACTAAAGGTGTTTTTCATCGGATTGTTCCTATAACAGCTATAAGATATAGTCATTCCACTTTGACCAAATTTGATCAGAATGTAAGAGACAGTACCAAATATATAATCTGTGAGTTTGGTTGAGATATCTTAAGAAACAAAAAAGTTTTTCATACTAAAGGTGTTTTTCATCGGATTGTTCCTATGGCAGCTTTTTTTTGAATTTATAAATTTCGGGTTTGCCCTATTTTCAATTATGAATATACTTATAATTCAATAGTTGTTCAACAATAATGGTTGGAAATTTAATTATTAAATATTTTTATTACTTAAAAATTAAATTACTTATACATTTTTTTTTAAATCTATATCATCATCACATACAACAGACATACATACAGGGATAATTCGAATTTTGAAATATAATAATAGCAGAATGAAGATGAATACACATTATATTAATTTAATAAATATTATTTAATAGCAACATAGCACAGAACATTTAATCGCGGCTATTCAGGACAGTGATCAATTCAGTGACATTTGTCACGAGGTTCTCAGTAGAAACGATCTTGTAGCAGCGACACCTTGTTAGCTCACCTTTCACAATCGGTGCGTTGTAGGACACTTACAATCCTCACGGATTTGTCCCGTTTGTCAACTTGATTGTTTTGTAAATCAGTTGATTTATACAAACAATTCTTTGGCAGCAGAGATTCAGGACGCTATAGCAAATTCTAAAACTCTATCTCAAACAGTAGATCAAGCTACTGATTCTAATTCGCAACAGACAACTTCTAAATTCAGAGGTCGAGGTGCAACTCCACGACGAGGCATGCAGATCCGATCAATGAATCGTAATCAGAGAGTTCCTCCAGCAGACAATTCACAACGTCCAAATCCAGGAAACATGGATCGTGGCGAAGTTTTAAATTTAGTTGAGACTGCTATGCAGTCAAGTCAGAATCAAATCCTTCAGAATTTGAGTTCTATTTTATCTGAGACCATAGAGAAATCTATCAGTGCTCAATTGGCAGTCTTGCAATTAGGACGAAGTGAACAAGGCTCACAACATCCTAGCTCACGAACGAGTCCCAGATCCGTAAGTGATCTACCTATAATGTCTTCTGCAAATCGTAATGGCGTTGCAGAAAACATTCCAAATTTGACTAGATCCTCCTCTTCTATCCGAGCAGAAAAAGTGTCCAGCATCATTCAAAGCTGGCATATTAAATTCGATGGCGGTAGAGACGGAATGCAAGCTCAAGATTTTCTTTATAGAGTTCGCTCTTTAACCGAGCAGAACCTACTCGGCGATTATCAAATTTTGTGTGACCATTTGCACCTTCTTTTTGTTGGAAGAGCAAATGAATGGTATTGGAGAGACCATCGTGCAACTCCTTGATTCACTTAACAATCCTTTTGCGAAGAATTTCGTAAGAAATTCGAGGACACAGATGACGAAATGGATGTATGGGAGATGATTAAATTTCGAAGACAGGGAGATCAGGAACCCTTTGAAGATTTCCAATTTGCAATTGAGAAGCTAATTGGTCGATTGCAAAAAGACGTTTCTAAACGTTCACTTGTGCGAATCCTTATTCATAATTCGAAGTCTACTTTACGGTATGAGTTGATGCACTTGGGCATCACTACCTTGGCAAAACTTCGCGAAGAGATTCGTACCCATGAACAATTTTGTAAGTTGGTAAAAACTACAAAATCTAAGTTTGATCCTCGCTCTCGTATTTCCGAATTGGAAAGTGAGACAGCGCAACAGATTTCAGAAGAAGTTTCAGCAATTCAGCGCAAACAGCTGATCTGTTGGAATTGCGACAAGCCAGGACATCGATTTGATGACTGCTTGGAAATCCGAAGTATATTTTGTTACAGCTGTGGTGCAAAGAACACCTTTAAGCCGAAATTCCCATCTTGTAACCCCTCGGAAAACCGAGTACGGGATGCGCAGAACAAAAGCATTCTGCCGCATCCGAATCATTAACTTTCAATCAGTACACTCAGACCGATACAGGCAAGCCTGATGTCAAGCCTGACGATCTGAGTCAAACTACCAATATCGACCTTTTTCCCGGCAATGACAAACAAAATAATCAATTATTACCCTATCACGTTCGACTGGCTAATTACACAGCAGCCAGAAGACGCATCTTTGCTGATGTGAATAGCATTCTTTTTAAAATAATACCTAGACGGTCAACATTAAGGCTCAGACATTTTTGGAAGAAACTTAAGGTCACGCGTAGAACACTTGTTTCCGCAATATTTTGTAATTCCGACAACCGACTCTATACAGAATTTACTCTAGAAAACAACAAGTATATGGCACTTTTAGACTCAGGAGCGACAATCAGTTGTGTGGGCAACCAAGCAGCATTGATCTCCGAAACAGTTCAAAATTTCAGAAATGCTCAGGCAATATTAAAACAGCCAAAAACTCAGTATGTTCTGTAATAGGGAAAATTACAAGTTTTTCATACTAAGCAATTCCGCGACCTTTGACCCCGATTTGACCCACTTAGAGGTCGAATTTCGCAAAACGCCGTCTTATTGCACGATGAAATTATCTCATCTATGTTGTGTCAAAATTTCAGCTCTCTATCTCTTACCGTTTGGGCTGCACGTTGATTCTCAGTCAGTGAGTCAGTCAGTGAGTCAGTCAGTGAGTCAGTCAGTCAGGACAAAGAGTTTTATATATATAGATATATTCATATTATTGGCTCTAAAAATTAAAATTTTTTTTTTGAATTTATAAATTTCGGGTTTGCCCTATTTTCAATTATGAATATACTTATAATTCAATAGTTGTTCAACAATAATGGTTGGAAATTTAATTATTAAATATTTTTATTACTTAAAAATTAAATTACTTATACATTTTTTTTTAAATCTATATCATCATCACATACAACAAACATACATACAGGGATAATTCGAATTTTGAAATATAATAATAGCAGAATGAAGATGAATACACATTATATTAATTTAATAAATATTGTTTAATATTTGCATTGAAATAATGAAATTTTTATTTTTCTTCGATAACCGTCGCCGATCTACAGCCAATGCCAACCCAAATGTAAGAAGTAACATGAGTTACTCTAGGGGCAATTCAAAAAATTCTAGCTAGATATTGCCAAGGTAGGGAGGGTATAGAATAGGGTATACACAACATCTAAATACCCTACAACCGAGCAATAAGCCTCAAATGTCTGTCTGTTAATTTTCTTGTCCGATTCATATTTCCATTTCCGCTTCCGTTATTATGTTGTTTTTTTTTTTTTTTTCTTTTTTTTGCTTCTAGTGCACTTATATTTTGTTGTAGTGTGTGTGTACGCCACCATAGGAGGAGAAAGAACCCCGCCCCATCCGTCGAGCTGAGTCTAGGCTAAGCAAGAAGTGCACGAACTCGACTCCTATGCGGCAATAGCGAGAAACCTGACCTAGTCAGATCTCTTTTAAAAATCTGCAGGGTATTCGCTACAGTGCTTCTTAGAAAAAGATCACCATAACATAACATCAGTATATTTTATGCTCTGCACAATAATTGCAGATATTTATGGTTAGATTCATAATTTTTGCCTATTGATTTAATCCACCCATTTAGTTTTGTTTTCCTCTTTATAAATAGATTTATAATTCAGAAGTGAAGTGAATAAGAGCTCAGATTTTCGTCTTTAGGAAATACGATTGCAATTCGTTATTAAGGATTGGTCGACCAAAGCGAGTCAGTTTTCTTTGTTCAAATACGCTTACGTTTTGTAA
This sequence comes from Drosophila limbata, assembly GCA_963924055.1. Classification (NCBI taxonomy): domain Eukaryota; kingdom Metazoa; phylum Arthropoda; class Insecta; order Diptera; family Drosophilidae; genus Drosophila; species Drosophila limbata. The sequence goes on from CAWUOW010000489.1 coordinate 76,895, forward strand.
AATCTATTCCAACTTTGCACAGAAATTGAGATTCTTTTTGGAATTGCAGACTGCTGGAGTATCTTTAGCAGGCTGACCAAAGGAAACTTCAGTTCAGTGCAAAAGCGACAATAGAATTTATTAATTTGTAGTATATGAGACAATTTTCAGTAAACATTTTGCTTTATGTTTTGGTATTATTGGATTGGCTTTAATATTGGTTTGTGGTGAAGCGACGGATACTTCTTATGATATTTATTTTTCTTTAACGAGCAAGTTAAAATTATTAATATTATTTGAATATGGCTGTTCAACATAGCACAGAACATTTAATCGCGGCTATTCAGGACAGTGATCAATTCAGTGACATTTGTCACGAGGTTCTCAGTAGAAACGATCTTGTAGCAGCGACACCTTGTAAGCACACCTTTCACAATCGGTGCATTGTAGGACACTTACAATCCTCACGGATTTGTCCCGTTTGTCAACTTGATTGTTTTGTAAATCAGTTGATTTATACAAACAATTCTTTGGCAGCAGAGATTCAGGACGCTATAGCAAATTCTAAAACTCTATCTCAAACAGTAGATCAAGCTACTGATTCTAATTCGCAACAGACAACTTCTAAATTCAGAGGTCGAGGTGCAACTCCACGACGAGGCATGCAGACCCGATCAATGAATCGTAATCAGAGAGTTCCTCCAGCAGACAATTCACAACGTCCAAATCCAGGAAACATGGATCGTGGCGAAGTTTTAAATTTAGTTGAGACTGCTATGCAGTCAAGTCAGAATCAAATCCTTCAGAATTTGAGTTCTATTTTATCTGAGACCATAGAGAAATCTATCAGTGCTCAATTGGCAGTCTTGCAATTAGGACGAAGTGAACAAGGCTCACAACATCCTAGCTCACGAACGAGTCCCAGATCCGTAAGTGATCTACCTATAATGTCTTCTGCAAATCGTAATGGCGTTGCAGAAAACATTCCAAATTTGACTAGATCCTCCTCTTCTATCCGAGCAGAAAAAGTGTCCAGCATCATTCAAAGCTGGCATATTAAATTCGATGGCGGTAGAGACGGAATGCAAGCTCAAGATTTTCTTTATAGAGTTCGCTCTTTAACCGAGCAGAACCTACTCGGCGATTATCAAATTTTGTGTGACCATTTGCACCTTCTTTTTGTTGGAAGAGCAAATGAATGGTATTGGAGAGACCATCGTGCAACTCCTTGATTCACTTGGCAATCCTTTTGCGAAGAATTTCGTAAGAAATTCGAGGACACAGATGACGAAATGGATGTATGGGAGATAATTAATTCTCGAAGACAGGGAGATCAGGAATCCTTTGAAGATTTCCAATTTGCAATTGAGAAGCTAATTGGTCGATTGCAAAAAGACGTTTCTGAACGTTCACTTGTGCGAATCCTTATTCATAATTCGAAGTCTACCTTACGGTATGAGTTGATGCACTTGGGCATCACTACCTTGGCAAAACTTCGCGAAGAGATTCGTACCCATGAACAATTTTGTAAGTTGGTAAAAACTACAAAATCTAAGTTTGATCCTCGCTCTCGTATTTCCGAATTGGAAAGTGAGACAGCGCAACAGATTTCAGAAGAAGTTTCAGCAATTCAGCGCAAACAGCTGATCTGTTGGAATTGCGACAAGCCAGGACATCGATTTGATGACTGCTTGGAAATCCGAAGTATATTTTGTTACGGCTGTGGTGCAAAGAACACCTTTAAGCCGAAATTCCCATCTTGTAACCCCTCGGAAAACCGAGTACGGGATGCGCAGAACAAAAGCATTCTGCCGCATCCGAATCATTAACTTTCAATCAGTACACTCAGACCGATACAGGCAAGCCTGATGTCAAGCCTGACGATCTGAGTCAAACTACCAATTTCGACCTTTTTCCCGGCAATGACAAACAAAATAATCAATTATTACCCTATCACGTTCGACTGGCTAATTACACAGCAGCCAGAAGACGCATCTTTGCTGATGTGAATAGCATTCTTTTTAAAATAATACCTAGACGGTCAACATTAAGGCTCAGACATTTTTGGAAGAAACTTAAGGTCACGCGTAGAAAACTTGTTTCCGCAATATTTTGTAATTCCGACAACCGACTCTATACAGAATTTACTCTAGAAAACAACAAGTATATGGCACTCTTAGACTCAGGAGCGACAATCAGTTGTGTGGGCAACCAAGCAGCATTGATCTCCGAAACAGTTCAAAATTTCAGAAATGCTCAGGCAATATTAAAACAGCCAAAAACTCAGTATGTTCTGTAATAGGGAAAATTACAAGTTTTTCATACTAAGCAATTCCGCGACCTTTGACCCCGATTTGACCCACTTAGAGGTCGAATTTCGCAAAACGCCGTCTTATTGCACGATGAAATTATCTCATCTATGTTGCTTCAAAATTTCAGCTCTCTATCTCTTACCGTTTGGGCTGCACGTTGATTCTCAGTCAGTGAGTCAGTCAGTGAGTCAGTCAGTCAGGACAAAGAGTTTTATATATATAGATATATTCATATTATTGGCTCTAAAAATTAAAATTTTTTTTTGAATTTATAAATTTCGGGTTTGCCCTATTTTCAATTATGAATATACTTATAATTCAATAGTTGTTCAACAATAATGGTTGGAAATTTAATTATTAAATATTTTTATTACTTAAAAATTAAATTACTTATACATTTTTTTTTAAATCTATATCGTCATCACATACAACAAACATACATACAGGGTGTATGGACTCTGCCCAGTGCAGAGTATATTGGTAAGAATAAGAAGACGTCTGCTTGCTTTTGATCTCCAATATGCAATAATTTAATGTTCTCAACTTAAAGAGGCCAAGACCTCTAGTATACAAAAGCTCTTCGTGAGCGACTGGAATATTTACAGTTGTTCGATTACAATTTAGGGTATCAGAATAATACCACCACAATAATTATTTAAATGAAAAATGAATATACTTAAATGAGTGAATGAATGAATATTATTTTCTAACAAATGTGATTCTCCACAAACATACTCCGCCCGGTGAAAGATCTAAGATTCTTTCACGGATCAGTTTGGTTTGGTAACGGAGCGAGTTTGCAAATGGGGCGACGAATAGTTCCCTTCTTGGTCTTCACGTCGGCCACTCTGACTCGTCCGTCAGTGCCGGCATGCGTGCTGATGATCCGTCCTAATAGCCATTCTTGGGGTGGTTGATTATCCTCGTGGACGAGAACAACTTGGTTTGGCTTGATATTAGCCTCTGGATTCAGCCATTTGGAACGCAATTGCAAAGTATGCAAGTAATCGCGTCTCCACAACTCCCAGAATCGTTGCTTCAAATAGGTAACGCGCTGCCATCGCGTCAGGTAAGATGGCCTGCTGTCATCAATTGCAGGTTCTGGTAGCGCCACCATTGAGGATCCGATTAACAAGTGCCCAGGAGTGAGCGCTTCTCCATCGTTTGGATCTTCAACTAATGCTGCAATTGGGCGAGAGTTAAGAATCGCTTCAGCTTCAATTGCTATGGTTTGTAGCTCCTCGTAGGTGAAGTTGGTGTTTGTCAACTGCTTGATGAGAAGAGTCTTCATTGATTTGACCGCAGCCTCCCACAATCCGCCAAAATGTGGTGCGCGAGGAGGAATGAAGTGAAACTCAAAGCCCATGTTTCTGCTGAACGACTTCAAGTTTGATTCGTTGTGCTGTCCGAAGAATTGGTGCTTAAAGCTTTCTAGTTGTGACTGAGCGCCAACAAAATTAGTGGCGTTATCGCAATAAATCCGCTGGGGGATACCTCTGCGTCCAATAAAGCGCTTTAGACAAAGAACAAAGTTATTCGTTGACAAATCTGAAATGAGCTCAACATGAACTGCCTTTGATGAAAAGCAGACGAAGACTGCCATGTACGTCTTATAGTTAATTTTACTGCGTATGCGATATGATGTTAGAAATGGACCGCAGAGGTCGACTCCAGAGACAAGGAATGGTCGATTGGCAAGGAAACGGTCCGCTGGAAGCGCGCTCATGATTTGGCTCATAAGCCGCGGCTTGTAGTGGTAGCAATGAATGCAGCGTCTGACCACCTTCCGTGTTATTTCTCGCGCATTAACAATCCATACTTGTTGACGAAGTAATCCAATGAGCACTTTCGATCCAGCATGCAGATGTTGACGGTGTAGATGCTCGACAAATCTGAAGGTGAAACTGTGCTTTTTCGGAAGTAAAATAGGAAATTTAGCATCAAATGGTATCGGTGCCTTCGCTAGTCGGCCACCAACACGCAAAACCGTTACTGTTCGCCAACCAAGACTGACTTCTGCGAGAAAGGGGCTAAGCCTTTGAAATTCGGGTGGAAGAGCCTTAATACTTTTCAGTAGTCCAATTTCCTTGCTATATACTTGTTGCTGGATAGAGGACACGATTAAGTGAAATGTCTGCCGCAGTTCAGTTGCTGAAATGTGGAATGTGAAATTTAAACTCCTATTAGCTCTAACTCTATTGAAGACTCGCAACACGTAAGTTATGACTCGCAAGGTACTATGATAAGAGGAGAATTGGTTGATGATATGATCAATTAGGCTTGCTTCGATACTCTGTTCACTCTTATTTCCCACGGTGCCACTATCGCTACATTTCAAAACTATCGCCTTTCGCTGTTCCAGCTCTTCATCGCATCGATACGTCATAAGACAGAAATTCTGGTCCAGTAAACCAAATAGTTTCTTCCAGATCACTCGCTTTGCATCCTCGAGATACTATGTCTGCTGGGTTATCCTTTCCAGGAACGTGTCTCCATGTAATATTTGGTGCAATGGTTTGCATTTCCGATATGCGATTCGCTACAAAACAGTGAAGCTTTGACGAGTGCATTTTAAGCCAGTGCAGAACAATTTTGGAATCTGTCCAAAAGAAGATATCATTAACGATTGGTTCGAGTTTGTGTTTGATTTTTGACCAAGTTTTGCAAAGCAAAAATGCAGCGCACAACTCTAATCTTGGTAGCGAAATGGCCTTAATGGGAGCAACTCTTGACTTTGCTATGACCAATATTGTCTTGAATGTTCCCTCTATGTTTGTTCTCAAATACATACAGCATCCATAGGCACGCTCAGATGCATCTGAAAACCCGTGTATTTCACATGCATATTTTAATGACGAATTTACGAATCTAGGTACTTCAATGCGGTTTAAGTTTTTCAAATCCTCTTCGATGTGTTGCCATTGAGCTGCCAATTCCGCAGAAAGTCCATCATCCCAGTCTAGACCCTGTAAGCATAGCTCTTGGCCAAAGATTTTGCATCGTATAACTACAGGAGACACAAGTCCAAGTAGATCATAGAGACGGGCAGTAACAGATACTACTGTCCGCTTGGTGATCACAGGGTTGACAGGCAAATCATAACGAAAACAAAAGATGTCCCGCTTTGGCTGCCATGACATACCAAGTGCTTTGGTGATGTCTTTGCTGTCGACTTTGAAGTAGAATTCGGAAGCCTCTCCAGTGAGGCTTGTATTCCATTTGGCTAGTTCCAATCCTGCTTTTGAGAGTATATTAGTAACCTCTGTAATCTTGATTTGCAAATCTTCAACTGTTTCAGCTCCAGTGAGAAGGTCATCAACATACATCTCCTCATTTAGAACAGTTGCCCCAACGGGGAATTCTTCATTATAGTTGTCTGCCAAGAATTTTAAACTGCGGATGGCTAAGAATGGGGCACAGGACATTCCGTATGTCACCGTGTTTAATTGGAACTGAAAAATCACAATAGTTTTTGTGATAAACGAAAAAATGAGACGCGTTTAGATTTTTATTTTAACGATTTATTGGCCAACTCGACGACGAGACAAATGACGATGCGTGGTAATTCAATGGTATACGACAACTAACTTTAATACTTCATAATTCTCTCTCTATCCTATCTTAAGCTAGTGTGGCGAAACGGGGCGAATTCGACAAATGCAACGAAAAGAGAGCTCTATTGCGCTCCCGCTTCGCCCTAAATCTAACTTACACTAGACTTCATGAATTTACTTCTACATTTCAACTAACTTAACTAATAAAAATTTCAAAATTAAAAATAACGCGATCTGCGTCAACACCGCCCCCTTTGAACGGCTGGAAGGCTTCAACAATAACCAGGGAGTGGGGCCAGCTTGTGGATTGGCCTCTTGTATGTCCCTCCTTTGGCCGTCTTAATGTCGACGACCCTGACCATGCCGTCCTGCCCGACGTGTACCTCCTTGACTCTGCCCATGAGCCACTGCTGGGGAGGCATGTTGTCCTCTGCGACGACGACGAGATCTCCCACGACGAGATTCGGCTGCTGCTGGTGCCACTTGGCCCGGGTCTGCAATCCCAGCACGTATTCCCGGGACCAACGCTGCCAAAACATGCGCTTGAGAGACGAGACAAGTCGCCATCGCTTCAAGCAACTGAGGCCCTGCTGGTCCGGGGTCCCGACTGCTGGTGGAGCGATCAGCGACCCGCCTATCAACAGATGAGCTGGGGTGAGAGCCTCTCCATCGCTTGGGTCTTGGCTGAGAGGTCCCAGAGGTCGCGAGTTCATCACGGCCTCGACTCCTACCAGCACCGTCTGGAGCTCCTCTGCGCTTAGGAGCGCGCTGCCTACTACCCGTTGGAGTAGGTTCTTGGCAGTTTTGACACCTGCCTCCCATAGTCCTCCGAAGTGAGGTGCCCTTGGTGGTATGAACGCAAACGTGCATCCGCTTTTTGACGCGAATGCACGTATTGCGCTCTCCTCTGCCTCGATCTTCCGTCGCAGCTCCTCGAAAGGGCGACTCGCGCCGACGAAGTTCGTCGCATTGTCGCAATGGACGACTTGGGGAACGCCGCGGCGACCAACAAACCTTTGAAAAGCCAATAAAAAAGAATCAGTTGATAAATCAGATACTAGCTCTAAATGTACCGCCTTGGATGCAAAACACACAAAAAGGGCAATATACGATTTATATGGGGGCTTTCCACGAATCTTTAAGGACGTATCAATTGGTCCACAAAAATCAACGCCACATGTAGAAAATGGGCGGAGAGCACGAAGCCGATCTGCTGGCAAATTTCCCATGATTTGCGTCAGAAGCTTAGGTTTGCACTTAAAGCAGCGGATACATGATCGCACTGTCTGGCGACAGATCTCTTGAGCGTTAACTAGCCACAGACGCTCTCTAAGTTGGCTTACAAGTGCTCGAGGACCTGAGTGGAAGTTGGTCTGGTGAAGATGACGGACATAGCTCTGCACAAATTGCGAGCGCTTCGTCAACAGAAGTGGAAACTTAGCATCATACGAAATAGGAGCATTTACTAGTCGCCCCCCAACTCGCAACAACGAAAAGGCACACCAAGTTCCACGATACTCATGGATAAAGGGATTTAACCGCTGAAGACTTGGGCCTACACGCGCGCTCTTTCTAACCCTTTCGATATCATCTTTAAATTCTTGCTTTTGGATAATTTCGATTATTTTCTCAAATGCCTCTTTGAGCTCTAAAACAGAAGGTGTATTTTCAAATTGGGTCGTTTTGTCTTTGCATTTTTGAATGAAACGGAACGCATAAGCAAAGACTCTCAGCAGTTTTAGGTGTGACGAATATTCCTCGATGATCTCCAATAATCCTAAACTTGGTCTTGCAACTGTCAGTCCGACAGCCGATTTCCGAATTTCCATCTCAAGAACCTCTTTCGACAATGAAAAATGTGGGTTCACAGGCCACTCTTCTTCTGGATCCAGTAGGAACGCTGGACCAGTCATCCATATTGACTCCATCAACTCGTCAACGTCACAACCTCTAGATACAATATCTGCTGGGTTCTGCTTTGTTGGTACATGCCTCCACGTTGCATTCTCTGTCCACTCTTGAATTTCGGCCACTCTGTTTGAAACGAAAGTAGACAACGACGAGGGATGTGACCGAATCCAGTGGAGAGTTATTTCCGAGTCTGACCAGAACACAACGCGTTCGATCGGAGCCTTGATCCATGGCTTGACTCGATGACAGAGTTCTGCTAAAAGGTGAGCGGCACATAACTCAAGCCTAGGAAGCGTTTTGGTCTTGAGCGGCGCTACTTTTTATTTAGAGGTCAACAATGACACTTTAAAACCTTCTGCAGTCAAACAACGGACGTATACACATGCACCGTATGCTCTCATAGAAGCATCGGCAAAGGCATGAATCTGAATTGGTGACGTGGGCACAATGTGTACAAACCGTGGCACATTTATCTTCTGTATATCCAACAAGGTTTGTTTAAGAGCTTCCCACTCGGTTTCTATTCTCATTGGAATCGACTCATCCCAGTCCAGTTTCAGTAACCAAAGCTCTTGCAGTAAGATTTTTCCTTTTATTATAAGGGGACTAAGTAAACCGAGGGGGTCAAATAATTTCGACGTCACCGACAAAATATTTCGTTTCGTCGCTCTTACACTCATAAACGATTCGTCTATCTTGAATTTAAAGATGTCTTCATGAGGTAACCATAAAATTCCTAACGTTTTTGTTGAGTCTGTCGAGTCTGAGATCGTTATCGGTTTGACCGTGCTCTCGGATGCGGAAATCTCAAGGCAATTCGAAAACCATTTGGCTAATTCGAACCCTGCCTCTTGCAACACCTGAGACACTTCAGACTTAATTGTCTGTAGTTCCTCGACGCATGCAGCACCAGTCAACAAATCATCTACATAAAAATCAGACCGAATAACGTTTGCTGCTTTTGGGTGAGAGACTTGGGCAGTCTCACTCAACCTTTTTAAACACCGGATAGCAAGAAAGGGCGCTGGAGCAGTGCCATATGTCACGGTGTTTAATGTAAACATTCTCAGAGGCTCGGACGGATCTCTTCTCCAAACTATGAGCTGAAATTGTCTATCCGCTTCATTCACCATTACTTGGCGATACATCTTTTTAATATCCGCAGTTAGCGCATATTTATTTAGTCTAAAGCGGAGTAGAGTAGAATATAGCTCCTCCTGGATCGTAGGGCCGACCATCAGGATGCCATTCAACGCAATCTGAGTAGAAGTCTTGCATGACGCGTCAAATACTACACGTAACTTCGTCGAAGTACTTTGAGGTCGCAAAACGCACTGATGCGGAATGAAATAGTGAGGTGAGTCAGGAATTTTGTTTTCAACTTCTATCATATGTCCCAATGACATGTATTCTTCCATGAAGTCCATGTACATTCTCCTTAATTGGTCATCTCGGGACAGCCTTCTTTCGAGCGACAAGAACCGTCGTTTCGTAACTTCAAATGAGTTTCCCAAAATCTTAGGGTCGGTCTTAAATGGTAGCCTAACTTCGAAACGTCCTGACGGTAAAACTTGCAAATTGTTGACAAAATGTTTCTCACACAATTGTTGTTCTGGCGACATGACCTTGATTGTCGAGGGAAGATTTTCCAGCGACCAAAATTTTTGCAGTGTGCTATCTATAGATGCTATCGAGTCCTCTATACAACTAAGATTGACCACTTTCTCTTGGCAACTTGATGAGTCCAACGTATATCGTCCAGAAACGATCCAACCAAGCAGAGTTTTCTGTAATATCGGACAATTTGGACCTTGTTTAATTTGGCCGACAGCTAATAATTCAAAGAATGTTTCAGCTCCTATCAACATGTCTACCTTTTGTGGCTTGTAAAAGTAGGGATCCGCTAATTGCAGGTTTTCCGGAATCTTCCAGCCGCTCACGCTTACTGTGTGGTCAGGCTGATAACTCGAAATCGATTTCAAAATCCAAAAATCGGCTGAAAACTCACTGCTATTAACTCGCGACTTCACCACCGTATGTATCTTTTTCTTGACTTGAGAATTGGCTTCGCCAATTCCTAGCAAGCTAATACATGCATCTTCCCTACGTATCTGCAATCGTTGTGCTAACTCTTCGGTCACAAAGTTTGTTTGTGAACCTGAGTCAAGCAGAGCTCGAGCTAAGATGTGTTCCCCGCTTTTAGTTCGAACACTAACGACGGACGTAGCTAAAATCACCTTCTCTAATGCCGTCGCATGCATAGCATGTGTCGTGGAAGGACTATTTGAATTGGAAGCTTGTGGTGGTGGTGGTAACGCTAAACTGTCACCTACGGCTGCATATCTGTGGAGGAGCGTATGATGGGAACGGCTACAAACTCGACACTTTGCTGCCTTGCATCTTGCAACAGTATGACCCCTTTGAAGACAGTTTATACATAAGGGAGCCGACTTTGCGAAATCAAACCTCTGTGTCACTGACAATGAAGAGAACGCAGAACAATTCCCAATTGAATGTCCTTCTGAATTGCAGTAAACACATTTCTTTACTTGATTTGGGGCTTGAGCGATAGCACATGAAAACGAGGTACGATTGTGTTTAGTTTGACTTGGCTTCGCTTCTGGTGTCGGTTTAGCAGACTCTTCAGCGGACATATGCTGGTATCTGCGATTTAACACCGTCTCACAATCTTTCCACAAAGAGAGCTTGTCATATTCAAGCTGTTCTTCCCATTTTCTTTTGGTCGCTGGATCAACTTTGTTCATAACGAGATGAATTAGCATAGCATTCGAAATCTTTTTGTCGTCGCCAATCGACAACAATGATCCGTATATAGCTGACACTGTGTCGATTAGATTTCTTAATGCTGATGCTGAAGGAGATGAAATTTTCGGCAAACCAAACAACGCTGAAATATGATCCTTGAATATAAGGCAGTCGTTGTCATAAACATTTTTTAAGCTAGCCTTTGCTTTTTTGTAATTGTCTTCGGTGATTTGAAATGCTCTGACAGTCCCTAGAGCTTCACCTGAGAGACAAGAGATCAAGTGAGTAAACTTTTCTATTGTTGGAATCGAATCATCGTTATGAACCAAAGTATCGAAAAGGCTGATAAAGTTTTTATACTCCGAATATTTTCCACTAAACTTTGGCAACGATAATTTCGGAAGATGAGAGCGCGATTGTCCAGTAGCAGATGCAGATACTACCGTTGCATTATGACTACTATCCGCTTTGAGGGCATTAATTAACGATAAAAGTCCAGACTTTGTCAAAATGCATAGTTCTTCTAATTCACCATCATCATCGTCTTCGACATCAAGTTCATCAATTTTTGACTGTAGATGATTTGCCTTTTCTATATGTTTATTTAGGGATTCTAATCTGCACTCCAGTTCTGTTAATTGAAGCGCCACGCTTCCTATATCCAGTTGATGTTTAATTCTCTGAATGTTTTTTGTTGGACCCTTGAGCTTTGTTTTTAAATCCTCGAGAGTCGCCATTATTTTCTTTTTATCTTCAGTTCCCATATTTAGCAAAAATAAAATATTTTATTTAAAAAAAATAAAATTAAAAAAAAATATAATTTTTTCCTCTTCTGGAAACTGATATGCTCAACCACGTGTAGGGGAGCTAGTATGAGTATATTTATAGCTCACACTAAATCAATACAGTATTTGTACTGCAAAAAACAATAAGTGGCAAACGATTTTAAAAAACAAATATGCCTCACCAATTGTAGGGGAGCGCGCGTCACTTCGTAAACAGCTGCACAGGCGCGCGCCAATTCCTAAGCGTTAGCAACAGCAAGGTGCCGTTGACCGAAAGCGAGAACGAAAAGAGATGCACCGACTGCAGTTGCTAGCGCATATACATATATGTATGTATGTATGTGAGCCGTTGAGCGAAAGCGAAAACGAAGAGATGCACAAACTGCAGTAGCTTGCGCATATATATGTATGTATGTATGTGTTGCGAGAGGGGAAAGGGCGACAGAATAGCGAATTTCTAACAAACAGTTTTGCATCCAAGCTGGTATTAATATATTATTAAATGTTAGCCAATAGCCATGCAATTTGTTAGTAATTATGCCAAGCTCTACTATTTGTATTACAGTGCCAAGAATTGAAAGGGTCGTGCTCAACTGACAGCACCGAATCAAAGATAAATTAACTTGTTATTCTTTAACCTTTCAATTTTTAGCACAATACCTGTGGGATGTAGTTTGGGCTCATAAGTCCAGCAGCCACTTTCCTTTTGCAATTTAAGCAATCACAAGGCTTCTGCTGGCGGTTTGACATAACACGACCGGCGCGAATGTTTATGTTGTTGTGTTATATTTAGTTATTAAACCGTCGCGGGCCAATTGCTTTTAACACTTGTTTATTAGTGTTGTTGTTTTGTTTTTGTTTATAAAAATTGATTTTAATTTAATCAATTTTATATGTCACTGTATGTCACAACACTGTTTGTTTGTACCAATGTTCACTTGTTGGTTTAATTATTAAAACAATTTAAACTTGTCCCTGCTCGGGCGCCATGAAAAATCACAATAGTTTTTGTGATAAACGAAAAAATGAGACGCGTTTAGATTTTTATTTTAACGATTTATTGGCCAACTCGACGACGAGACAAATGACGATGCGTGGTAATTCAATGGTATACGACAACTAACTTTAATACTTCATAATTCTCTCTCTATCCTATCTTAAGCTAGTGTGGCGAAACGGGGCGAATTCGACAAATGCAACGAAAAGAGAGCTCTATTGCGCTCCCGCTTCGCCCTAAATCTAACTTACACTAGACTTCATGAATTTACTTCTACATTTCAACTAACTTAACTAATAAAAATTTCAAAATTAAAAATAACGCGATCTGCGTCAACAGGAACATTTGTATTGGATCGGTCGGCGACTTTCTCCAAAGAATGAGTTGATAATTTCGATCTTGTGGATCAATCAAAAATTGCCGATACGTTTTCGAGATGTCGGCTGTAAGTGCGTGACGAAATAGACGAAATGAAAGTAATGTCAATATAAGATTCTGTTGAATAGTCGGTCCAACAAATAAGAGTTCGTTCAATGATACGTTCGATGCTGTCTTGCAGGAAGCATCAAAGACGGCGCGCAGCTTTGTAGTTTCACTCTGAGGTCTTAGAACGCCATGGTGTGGGATGACATAGTGTGGATTCTTAAAGTTGAAACTACTTATTGGTTGCATGTGGTTTAATTCCAAATATTCGTCCATAAAATTGGTATACATTTCCTTGAGCAACGGCTGGCGCTCTAGACGACGTTCAAGTTGACAAAATCTGCTCTTTGCTATGTCGAAAGATTTTCCAAGCTTCTCAGGTGACTCTTTAAATGGTAGTCGAACCTGTACTCGCCCTGACTGGTGAAATTGTGTATGTGCCAGAAAGTGACTTTCGCAATCCTGTTCATCCTTCGTGAAGACTTGATTTCGATCATTGGGCATATCAAATTCTTCAATCTGCCAAAATCTTTTTAAAGTATCATCCAAAGCAGAAGTACGTACCACATTGCAAGAATAAACGCTTGAACGAGAAATTTCGTTAACTTTTCCACCTACTATCCAACCAAGCGAAGTGTTTATAAGACATGGCAAGCCAGGGCCAAGAGTGATTTTCCCTTCTGTAATCAAATCAAAAAACTCTTGGGTACTGATAAGAACATCTATCCGTTGTGGCTTGAAGAATAGAGGATCTGCAAGGTCAATACCTTCAGGAATAGTCCAGCCAGATGTATCAATAGAACACTCAGGCTGACTAAACGAAATGGCTTTAGTTACAGCAAACTGCAGGGACCATTCATTTGGTGCTAATCTCGATTTGATAGTTGTTGTAACTGAGAATTTCATTTGGGCTCGTACATTTCCTATTCCAGAAATTTCATAATTCTGCCTCTGAAATTGTAGCTGAAGTCTTTTGGCAAGTTCTTCCGACATAAAGTTAATTTCTGAGCCTGAATCAAGTAGTGCTCGGGCAGTCTGAAATATGCCAAACTTATCTTGAATTAAAATAATTGCTGTGGGAATAAGCGCTCGCCGAGAGTGGCGTGAAAGCATCGAAATTCCTTGAGTAGTCTCATTGTTAGTGTGGTTGGGTAATTGTGAAGATGAAGTTGCTGTTTGCTCCGAAGATACTACTCGATGTAACGTTGAATGATGTAGTCCTTGGCAGATACGACAACGAGACTTGGTTAAACATTTTGCCGCCATGTGGCCTTTACGCAAACAGTTGATACAAAGTGATGCTTGTTTGACAAATGTAAATCTTTCAGCAACAGTGAGTGATGTAAAGTGTTGACAATTAGCCAGGTTATGATCAGTCGCTGCGCATTTGGGACAACTACTTTGAGAAACCACATACGCCTTTTTGTTTTGATTAGGTTTGTCCTTAATAGCTGGCCTTTCATCAGATGGTCTTTTGACGTTACTCTCTAGGAATTGACAATGACGACTAAGTGTTTGATAGCACTCCTCCCAGGCTGGTAGCTTCTCATAATCTTGTATTCGATTGTATGCCTTTTTAGAGTCTGAATCAATCTTCAATAAAACTAGATGTACTAGAATGGCATTTAAAACATCTGCTTCATTTCCTAATGACAATAGAGAGCCTCGTAATGCGGCAACAGTATCCAAAATTGTGCGAAGAGTAGCTGGATCAGATCCTTTCATAGTTGGGACATCAAATAAAGTAGCTATGTGCTCTATAAAAATTAGAACCTTTTTATCGTAACGTTCCTTCAATTGACTTAAAGCCTTAGGATAGTTCTCTTCGGACACTTGGAACGGTGCGACTACACTCAGAGCGGGTCCTGATAGACAGCTTAACAGATAGTTGAATTTGTCAACAGCTGATATTGATTGATCATCATGTACTAGCGATCCAAAAGCAGATCTAAATTTTTTATAGTCACCGTATTTACCATCGAATTTTGGTAATTTGAGTGATGGTAGTCGATTGTGATGACTACTCGAACTCAATGAAGCATTGAGAAAGCTCTGGCTATGATCCTCAGGCCTTTCCCTTTTTTCTCCAAGTCGCTTAATAATAACAGCCTTCGTTTGTATATAGATCTAGCCTTTCTATTTGCGTTTGAGTTTGCAAAATTTGTTTAAAATATGACTCCAGAATCTGAGACTGACATTCAAGAGTAGCAATGTCTTTCTGTGGTTCAATACGAACCTTTAAGTTGAGAATATTTTTCTGCATTGTATTTCTGATCTGCCTTAGCGATATTAACTGAGCTTCTACTGTGTCTGGCATTTTGAGTGAAGGGAACAGCAATGAGTATAAGTAACAACGATGAGTGTAAGTGATAGTGGATTTCTTACTGGCAACGATAATTAGGTTGGCAATACCTTGACTAAAGCTCTGCTCTCAAATTAAACTCTCAACTCAGAATACTTCACTCAACTCTAATGAGCTGTATTGCCAATTCTCTCTTTTCCTCTTTGTACCTATCTATGCGAGTTTGTAAGCTTACGGTTTATGCAAGTGCGTGGGAGTTCACGACGTCAGCGTCAGCGACGGCGTCAACGACAGCGATGCAACGGCTCTTACGCTTGCCAGTAACAAACGGTTTATACAGACCACGTCGATACACACGTTATGTTGGTCCAACGATGATGAATTTTATTCCACTACAATGCTGCAGCGAATCCAACGATGCGTTTCTCTTATGCAATAAAGCTGTAGCTACGGCTCCAGGTGACGTCGAACGAGATCTCCGTCAGTGTGTTGTACTCCGAGAAGTTCCTCCTGGTGAACGTAGTTGGCTTTCGAATTACGATTCTAATACTTTTTAAAGTTTATACGGTGGGACATGCCGAATGCAGTGTCCTGTCACGGTCGCCAAAATGTATGGACTCTGCCCAGTGCAGAGTATATTGGTAAGAATAAGAAGACGTCTGCTTGCTTTTGATCTCCAATATGCAATAATTTAATGTTCTCAACTTAAAGAGGCCAAGACCTCTAGTATACAAAAGCTCTTCGTGAGCGACTGGAATATTTACAGTTGTTCGATTACAATTTAGGGTATCAGAATAATACCACCACAATAATTATTTAAATGAAAAATGAATATACTTAAATGAGTGAATGAATGAATATTATTTTCTAACAAATGTGATTCTCCACAAACACAGGGATAATTCGAATTTTGAAATATAATAATAGCAGAATGAAGATGAATACACATTATATTAATTTAATAAATATTGTTTAATATTTGCATTGAAATAATGAAATTTTTATTTTTCTTCGATGACCGTCGCCGATCTACAGCCAATGCCAACCCAAATGTAAGAAGTAACATGAGTTACTCTAGGGGCAATTCAAAAAATTCTAGCTAGATATTGCCAAGGTAGGGAGGGTATAGAATATACACAACATCTAAATACCCTAAAACCGAGCAATAAGCCTCAAATGTCTGTCTGTTAATTTTCTTGTCCGATTCATATTTCCATTTCCATTTCCGCTTCCGTTATTATGTTATTTTTTTTTTTTTTTTTTCTTTTTTTTGCTTCTAGTGCACTTATATTTTGTTGTAGTGTGTGTGTACGCCACCATAGGAGGAGAAAGAACCCCGCCCCATCCGTCGAGCTGAGTCTAGGCTAAGCAAGAAGTGCACGAACTCGACTCCTATGCGGCAATAGCGAGAAACCTGACCTAGTCAGATCTCTTTTAAAAATCTGCAGGGTATTCGCTACAGTGCTTCTTAGAAAAAGATCACCATAACATAACATCAGTATATTTTATGCTCTGCACAATAATTGCAGATATTTATGGTTAGATTCATAATTTTTGCCTATTGATTTAATCCACCCATTTAGTTTTGTTTTCCTCTTTATAAATAGATTTATAATTCAGAAGTGAAGTGAATAAGAGCTCAGATTTTCGTCTTTAGGAAAAGCGATTGCAATTCGTTATTAAGGATTGGTCGACCAAAGCGAGTCAGTTTTCTTTGTTCAAATACGCTTACGTTTTGTAAAATCTATTCCAACTTTGCACAGAAATTGAGATTCTTTTTGGAATTGCAGACTGCTGGAGTATCTTTAGCAGGCTGACCAAAGGAAACTTCAGTTCAGTGCAAAAGCGACAATAGAATTTATTAATTTGTAGTATATGAGACAATTTTCAGTAAACATTTTGCTTTATGTTTTGGTATTATTGGATTGGCTTTAATATTGGTTTGTGGTGAAGCGACGGATACTTCTTATGATATTTATTTTTCTTTAACGAGCAAGTTAAAATTATTAATATTATTTGAATATGGCTGTTCAACATAGCACAGAACATTTAATCGCGGCTATTCAGGACAGTGATCAATTCAGTGACATTTGTCACGAGGTTCTCAGTAGAAACGATCTTGTAGCAGCGACACCTTGTAAGCACACCTTTCACAATCGGTGCATTGTAGGAAACTTACAATCCTCACGGATTTGTCCCGTTTGTCAACTTGATTGTTTTGTAAATCAGTTGATTTATACAAACAATTCTTTGGCAGCAGAGATTCAGGACGCTATAGCAAATTCTAAAACTCTATCTCAAACAGTAGATCAAGCTACTGATTCTAATTCGCAACAGACAACTTCTAAATTCAGAGGTCTAGGTGCAACTCCTCGACGAGGCATGCAGACCCGATCAATGAATCGTAATCAGAGAGTTCCTCCAGCAGACAATTCACAACGTCCAAATCCAAGAAACATGGATCGTGGCGAAGTTTTAAATTTAGTTGAGACTGCTATGCAGTCAAGTCAGAATCAAATCCTTCAGAATTTGAGTTCTATTTTATCTGAGACCATAGAGAAATCTATCAGTGCTCAATTGGCAGTCTTGCAATTAGGACGAAGTGAACAAGGCTCACAACATCCTAGCTCACGAACGAGTCCCAGATCCGTAAGTGATCTACCTATAATGTCTTCTGCAAATCGTAATGGCGTTGCAGAAAACATTCCAAATTTGACTAGATCCTCCTCTTCTATCCGAGCAGAAAAAGTGTCCAGCATCATTCAAAGCTGGCATATTAAATTCGATGGCGGTAGAGACGGAATGCAAGCTCAAGATTTTCTTTATAGAGTTCGCTCTTTAACCGAGCAGAACCTACTCGGCGATTATCAAATTTTGTGTGACCATTTGCACCTTCTTTTTGTTGGAAGAGCAAATGAATGGTATTGGAGAGTCCATCGTGCAAATCCTTGATTCACTTGGCAATCCTTTTGCGAAGAATTTCGTAAGAAATTCGAGGACACAGATGACGAAATGGATGTATGGGAGATGATTAATTCTCGAAGACAGGGAGATCAGGAATCCTTTGAAGATTTCCAATTTGCAATTGAGAAGCTAATTGGTCGATTGCAAAAAGACGTTTCTGAACGTTCTCTTGTGCGAATCCTTATTCATAATTCGAAGTCTACCTTACGGTATGAGTTGATGCGCTTGGGCATCACTACCTTGGCAAAACTTCGCGAAGAGATTCGTACCCATGAACAATTTTGTAAGTTGGTAAAAACTACAAAATCTAAGTTTGATCCTCGCTCTCGTATTTCCGAATTGGAAAGTGAGACAGCGCAACAGATTTCAGAAGAAGTTTCAGCAATTCAGCGCAAACAGCTGATCTGTTGGAATTGCGACAAGCCAGGACATCGATTTGATGACTGCTTGGAAATCCGAAATATATTTTGTTACGGCTGTGGTGCAAAGAACACCTTTAAGCCGAAATTCCCATCTTGTAACCCCTCGGAAAACCGAGTACGGGATGCGCAGAACAAAAGCATTCTGCCGCATCCGAATCATTAACTTTCAATCAGTACACTCAGACCGATACAGGCAAGCCTGATGTCAAGCCTGACGATCTGAGTCAAACTACCAATTTCGACCTTTTTCCCGGCAATGACAAACAAAATAATCAATTATTACCCTATCACGTTCGACTGGCTAATTACACAGCAGCCAGAAGACGCATCTTTGCTGATGTGAATAGCATTCTTTTTAAAATAATACCTAGACGGTCAACATTAAGGCTCAGACATTTTTGGAAGAAACTTAAGGTCACGCGTAGAAAACTTGTTTCCGCAATATTTTGTAATTCCGACAACCGACTCTATACAGAATTTACTCTAGAAAACAACAAGTATATGGCACTCTTAGACTCAGGAGCGACAATCAATTGTGTGGGCAACCAAGCAGCATTGATCTCCGAAACAGTTCAAAATTTCAGAAATGCTCAGGCAATATTAAAACAGCCAAAAATTAAGTATGTTCTGTAATAGGGAAAATTACAACTGAAGTCACGTATCGTGATAAGACGAATACTATAGAATTTTTTAATCTTAATTTAAATAATCTTTTAAGTCCGTCTGAAAGAGTATCTGAACTTGATACAGGATTTGAAAATAGAGAAGATAACCCCAATATGCATATTTTGAGCGCTGCACAAACACAAAGCTTGAATGCAGTTGTCGCTTAAATTCCATCTTACGAGAAGGAAGGATTAGGACGCACCCATCTGTCAACTCATAGCATAGACGTTGGCAATGCTATTCCAGTCAAGCAACGACATTGGCCTGTATCACCTGCAATAGAAAACCAAATGTTCGAAGAGGTGGACAGAATGCTAGCAATGGACATAATTGAAGTGTCAAACAGTCCGTGGAGTAGTAAATGTGTTTTAGTTCGAAAAGGTGATTCGCGAGTTGTCAACAAATTTACTCGAAAGGATGCCTATCCTATTCCAATTATCGATTCACTATTCCTAACAGACCGTTGTAACAATATAAGGTAATGCCTTTTGGCCTTTGCAACGCGCCTCAGACTCTTTGTCGACTTATGGATAATGTGATACCCGCTCATCTGCGCACTAGAGTTTTTGTCTATTTAGACGATCTTCTTGTTTTGTCAGACGACTTTGATTGGCACATGATTCTTTTGCAAGAAATCGCGCTCTATTTTCGCAAAGCGAACTTGACAATTAATATAGCCAAATCAAAATTCTGCATGCGAGAAATCAGGTATTTAGGATTTATTATAGGAGACGGTCAATTAAAAACCGATCCAGGTCTTGCAGGTTGGTACCGAAGATTCGTTGGAAATTATGCTTCGCTCACTGTACCGCTTTCTGGGCTGCTAAAGAAGAACAAAGCGCTCATTTGGAATGAAGCTGCAGATAAGGCTTTTCAGGAACTTAAATCTAGGTTAACTACAGCACCTATTTTGAGTTCTCCCGATTTTTCGAAACCTTTTATTCTATTGTGCGATGCTAGTTTACACGGTCTTGGCTGCGTTTTAGCACAAACAAATGAAGAAGGAGAAGAGCTACCGATTGCCTACATGTCTGTTAAGCTGACAAAAGCCCAACAGAATTACACGGTAACCGAGCTCGAATGTTTAGCAGTAATAAAAGGCATAGCCAAATTTCGTGCTTATATTGAAGGACAAGAGTTCACTGTGGTGACTGATCATGCCTCTTTAAAATGGCTGATGAATCAGAAAGACCTCTCAGGACGATTAGCTCGTTAGGCTATCAAACTACAAGGTTTTTCTTTTCAAATTCTAAATCGCAGCGGCTCGCAAAACGTTGTAGCAGATGCTCTTTCTCGACGAGATGAGGTATCTATTGGGGAATTCGACAACGAAGGCCCAATGGTAGACCTTGAATCGAAGGAATTCAGCTCCGCAGAATATTTTGATTTGATTCAGCGCATAGAGCAGAATCAATCAAAATTGCAGATTTAAAAGTAGCTGATGGGTTTGCTTATAAAAGAACCGAACACGCAACTGGAGACCCGGCTCAAGAAAACAATTCATGGAAACTTTGGATTCCATCTGGAATTGTCAAAGACTTTTTATTTCAAGCACATGAAGTTATTTATTTTGGCCAAAAATGGTAGCACAAATTCGAAAATATGTATCTGATTGTTCGACATGCAAGACAACAAAAAGCCCAAATATTGTATAACGACCACCCATAGGTAAACCAATGGTGACAGAAAGACCTTTTCAGAAATTATATATGGATTTGCTAGGACCTTATCCGAAATCGAAGAGCGGTAATATAGGCATTCTGATCATCGTAGATCATAATACGAAGTTTCACTTTTTGCATCCCTTAAAGAAATTTACTTCGAGTCGGATATGTGATTATCTAGAGAATTATTTATTTTATACATTCGGAGTTCCAGAAGTAATATTAACATATAATGGTTCCCAGTTTCGCTCTGCTAGTTTTGAAGCTTTTCTTACTCGTTTTGGGGTAACTCATCTTTGCACTGCAATCTACTCTCCGCAAGCGAACGCTAGCGAACGTCTGAACAGATCTGTTATAGCAGCTATTCGTGCATACATTGGATCTGATCATGGTAATTGGGACACGAATTTAAACGAAATTAGTGGAGCTTTACGAGCTTGTGTGCATCGCAGCACAGGGTTCTCTCCATATTTTCTAACCTTCGGACAGAATATGATGTTGCATGGAAAAGACTATGAGCTTTTACGTAAGCTCAATCTCTTGTCTGACGATACTTTATTAAAACAGCAAGATGCCTTACAAATTGCAAGAAGCAAGGCAAAGGAAAATGTATCAGCAGCACACGATGACAACGCTCGCAGGTATAACTTGCGCAGTAGAACTGTTCAATTTAAAACAGGAGATACCGTAATGCCGCCAAGAAATTTAATGCAAAACTTGCACCAGTTTTTATAACGGCAATGGTGAAGCGCAAACTAAGCCCAGCTTATTATGAGCTTATGGATGAGTCAGGAAAAACTCTAGGGACCTATTATCTTAAAGACATTTAGAGTAAATAATTTGTATTTTTCTTTTTCTTGGAACTGTTCTCTTTCTCTGTTACTGACTTCTCGGGTGAGACTCTCGTAGCAGTAATTGTGGGTGTAGTGACCAGTTCGTATGAACAATATTTTCATTAACATTTCATTTATATTGCAAATAATTCTGTTTGGCAGTATAACAGAAACAGCGCAAAACCATTGTTCTATAAATAGATCAAGATTGCACTGCTTCAGAACATCAATGTTAACTGCTTTAATATGCACTCCCAGTGGACCAAGCAACGGACGTTGAGCGAGAGTCTCGTCAAAAGCTTCGCCTTCGCCAAAGATGCGTTGTTGAGCCATAAAACGGGCTGAAAACGGATCGTAAGCGGATCGAACGAAATCATGTCATGTTGCACGCAACATTTTCGTGTTTGACGCGTTGCGTCGCTGCCGCGAGTCGGCAGTCATAAGTTTCGGCAAACGACACATATTGTGTTGCAATTGCTTTTGTGTTTTTTTTTTATGCTTTGCCTTTGTGCATTTTGTGTTGTGGCAATTGCCGAGAGTCTGCACGAACACATGGTCTGTGTGCGAGTTAAAAAGTAAGTAAAAAAGTATATAGGTATTAACGTAATATATGCAAATGTGGACTTAATAATAATATTATATATTTGTACAGGAACCCCAAAACAAAAGATGGTGATGGAAGGCAGCATGCACAGCTCACAAAAAGCGGAAATCTGCGCGTGGATGGATACAACGAGCTCGGAAGTTAAAGGTTAATTTTTAGATAAATATTGTATATTAAATTGTAACTAAAATAAAAAAATATATAATAATAAAATATAAAATAATCAGAAAAAATATCATTTCATATTAATTTTAAATATTAGTAAGGCATCGTTTGTAATATTATAAAATGTACTCGAAAATATCATAAATGTTCTGAGAATGATACTTTTACGTGCGTATTGCGTATCGTATTTGCCTAGTTTGCTGCCACAAACTGAGCGACAGAAGACTCATATTTCTATCACTTTCAGATCTGAAAACGCACGTTTTACACGTTTGAAATCCATAAAACTATCATTTTCGCTATCATAAATGAAATTTTGGCCCACTGGGCTTCTTGATGCACTGCTTGTATAATGCACACAGGCGCACTGCTCGCAGAATGAACGCATGCGCACTGCTTTAAGCAAGCTGTGCTATTTTTAGCTCTCTTTGCTTGTGTCTTGTATTTGCTGATGTATTGGTGAGCATTACACCGAGTACCCTATCGGCTCGCTTATGTCACCTTGGATAAGTACGACTAAATCATACGACTTAACCGTTCTTATCTCTCGCCGCCCACGCTTTGTTTTACATTTCGTGATCGAGCTTATCTAATTAGCTGTCGATCGAATTTAGCTAAAACATTGAGCGAGTGACTCTTGTGCAAAGCACAACATAGTGCCGTCTGTGCCAAAACTTTTTTTCATTTTCTGGATTGGAAGTGGAAATTAATTGAAATTCAGTTTTTCAAAACAAACAAAGTGCTGCGCACTTAAATGAGCCACTAAGTGGTGCTCGAGAAAAAAAAATGAACAAGCGATAATAATATATATTTTCTTAAAATTAAATTAATATTTTTTGAATATTTAAATATTTTGCTAAATGATGTATAAAATAATTTATTGATGAAAAATTATGTAATGAGCCCACTAGCATAGGTCAACGTATGCATGAGAGTTATGATCTTTTCATTATTATTTTTCCGTATTATTATAGAGGTTAGCAACATCGTCATCTTGAGCTCAACGACGGAAGTGTTTGGTGAGTCCTAAGACTTGGTAAATTTTGATTTATTTCTTTTATTTGTTATTTGATCATATACATCAACATACGGGCGACAATTTTTATATATATTATACATATTATTGGCTCTAAAAATTAAATTTTTTTTTTTAATTTATAAATTTCGGGTTTGCCCTATTTCCAATTATGAATATACTTATAATTCAATAGTTGTTCACCAATAATGGTTGGAAATTTAATTATTTAATATTTTTATTACTTTAAAATTAAATTACTTATACATTTTTTTTTAAATCTATATCACCATTACATACAACAAACATACATACAGGGATAATTCGAATTTTGAAATATAATGAAAGCAGAATGAAGATGAATACACATTATATTAATTTAATAAATATTGTTTAATATTTGCATTGAAATAATGAAATTTTAATTTTTCTTCGATAACCGTCGCCGATCTACTGCCAATGCCAACCCAAATGTAAGAAGTAACATGAGTTACTCTAGGGGCAATTCCAAAAATTCTAACTAGATATTGCCAAGGTAGGGAGGGTATAGAATAGGGTATACACAACATCTAAATACCCTACAACCGAGCAATAAGCCACAAATATCTGTCTGTTAATTTTCTTGTCCGATTCATTTTTCCATTTCCATTTCCGCTTCCGTTATTATGTTGTTTTTTTTATCTTTTTTTTGATCCTAGTGCACTTATATTTTGTTGTAGTGTGTGTGTACGCCACCATAGGAGGAGAAAGAACCCCGCCCCATCCGTCGAGCTGAGTCTAGGCTAAGCAAGAAGTGCACGAACTCGACTCCTATGCGGCAATAGCGAGGAACCCGACCTAGTCAGATCTCTTTTAAAAATCTGCAGGGTATTCACTACAGTGCTTCTTAGAAAAAGATCACCACACAGGCACCCAGCTTGGGACCTGACACACTGGGCCACTACAAATGAAAACACATCTTTATTCGTTTGAAAACACAGTTCTTTGATGTTTTTCAACCAGACAAAAAATAAAATATGCGTGCAAAAAATAAAATATGAAAAATAAATCGAAATTCGAAACAAACTCGAATTATCTCAAAACAAAGTAGATTTCTCACTCATTCACTTCAGGTCACATTTTTGAGTGCTGTGCGACTGAGTCTGACACGAAGCTTCAAGCTCAATCAAAATCGTTCGACTTCTCATTTGACTTCTTTCAATTCCTTTCGAACATGAATGCTTCGAACTTCGTTTTAGCTCATTCATGCAGACCTCTATTATATATATTATATTTTAAACTATTAGAATATTGACGATTTTATTCAAAGCCTAGTCCAATTATTTATAATATTTATGACTTGAATGACGACCAAACGAAAAGCCAATGACAAACTTTTCATAGATGTCTAAGCGTATTAAAATTTAATTAAAGATTATTTTCAACAAAAATAGTATCCACAGCACTTGTGTAGTTCTATTATCTCTCCCCACCAGCATGGATTTGTAAAACGTAGATCCACTATTACCAATCTTCTCGAACTTTCTTCGTTTGTTATTCGTAGTTTCCGTAATAACAAACAAACTAATGTCATTTATATCGATTTTAGTAAAGCTTTTGACTTAGTCAATGGCCGTGTTCACCAGAACAAATCGACAACAGAAAATCGATGAAATTTGCATGATTATTCTGGTGAAATGCAGTGATTAGCAATCATGACTTCAAATTTTGTGATGTATGATGACTGAAAATTCATCACCAAAATAGTACGCTGAAATTCTGTGATGTGATGCTTTGTTATCGAACAAACAAAATACATGATTACTGATTGATTAGTTCTGGGGAACACGGCCAATCATTCTCTATTATTACATCAGCTTGACACAATTGGTTTTCCAACCACCTTAATTCGCTGGATTTCAAGCTATTTGAAACATAGAACTCAAAGTTCTTTTTAATAACTTTTTTCCAAGTCTTTCCTGGTTACCTCTGACGACCAAAAGAAAAGCCAATGACAAACTTTCGATCATATAGGTTTTCCACCCTCCTTTTTAAATTGGATTTCCAGTTACTTAAAAGGTAGGACTCAAAAAGTGATTCTAAGATCATCCATTTCGAGTTCGGTTCACGTAACTTCTGGTGTACCTCAAGGAAGTCACTTAGGACCATTACTTTTCATTCTTTTCATTAACGATCTACCTACTGTTCTGTCCCATTCTTCTATTCTAATGTATGCGGATGATGTTAAGCTTATATTCTCTTATACAGATCCCCTTCTTCATAATTGTCTGCAAGATGATTTAAACGCTATGCAACTATGGTGCTCGGCCAATCAGTTGCATCTCAATTGTTCAAAGTGTATATTTATGACTTTTAGTCGTAATAGGCCATACTTAGGTTTATATACGATTGACAGTACTCTGCTGCAACGTATCACGTCAGTAAAAGATCTTGGTGTTTTATTTGATTGTAAATTTAACTTCAATTTGCACATCTCCACTATCGTTAATGAAGCCAAAGGAGTTCTCGGTTTTATTAAACGTTGGTCGAAAGAATTTAATGATCCTTTCACCACTAAACTCCTTTATATCTCCTTGGTTCGGCCAATCTTGGAATATTGCTCATGCATTTGGTGCCCTCAGTATCTTATAAATCAAGTCCGAATTGAGTCAGTTCAAAAGCAATTTTTTCTTTTTGCCTTACGTGGTTTAAACTGGGATCCCAATCTTCGTTTACCATCGTACTCCAGCAGGCTTCTTCTTCTCAATCTTAAGTCTTTAATCAATCGTAGAAAAACTCTTGGTGTTGTTTTTCTTCATAAATGAATTAATGGCAATATTGATTCTAGTTTTCTTTTAGAGCGCCTTACCTTTTCAGTTCCCCGTAGAGCCACTAGGAACTATCAGCCATTATCTTTACCTACATGCACAACTGATTACGCTTTGCACAGTTCACTTCGTGTTTTGTGCACTTACTATAATAGCCTTTATCACTCTCTCCCCTCCTTAAAATCCTCCCTTTTCCTCTTCCTTTCTAGAAATCCCTAACCTTACTAATTTTTAATATTTGTAATATTATTAACTATTACTACTAGTACTTTTGATCTGATTGGGTTTTTCTCAATCCTTGCAACGAATGTTGCCCCCAGATTTTAACTTTAATTTTCAATATACTAATTTTTTTTTCTTTTTAATTAATTTTCATATTTTCAGTTCAACATTAAATTTTAACTATAAACATTTAGCATGATTTTTATTTTTTATACTTTAATTTTTACTTAATTTGGTCAGCTGCTCTTAGTTGACATTAAATAAATAAATAAATAAAATAAATAAATAAATGTCTAAACGTATTAAAATTGAATCAAAGATTATTTTCAACAAAAATACTATCTTTATATAATTAACTGTTCAACAATTACATATCAAATAAAAAATTATATTTTATTTATATTTTTTATTAGTGTTCTTTATTGGTTAAAAGTCAACTAAAAACTAATTACAAGATTTGTGGTCTGGTCACAGCAAACCTTCAAAGCTCTGCTGGCTGTCTGTTTACATTTGTTTACTTATTGGAATTTGTTTACTATTTGGATTCTGTTAGTTTACATTTGGGTTTTAAAAGTTTACGTTTGAGTTCTACATAACTTTGCGTGCGTCTTTGATAAGCTTTGAAAAGAGATGTGTTTTCGATAAGCTTTTGGAAAGTGAAGCTTTGCAAAAGATCGTTTGTGCTTATGACGGCTTTGCTATATTCTTATGGCAGATATTTCATTCTCCCACCCTTTAGATTTAAGCTTGTCCTCAAGCGTTTATGTTTGGATATAATTGTGGTGTTGGGGTTTCAATGGTGATTACTTCTACAACTGTTTCTAAATTAGTTTCTTTTTCTATTTCTTTGTCAATTGTTTGGCTTATTTTGGTTGTCTTTGGTGTCAAGTATTTAATTATAATGTTGTTTGGTGTTGTTTTGAATCTCTTGTAGATATAAAATCTTATAAAACAACCTCTTTACGAGGTAAAAGTCTAGTGACGAAAACATTTTGTAACGTTTCTCATACTTCTAGGTGTGTATCTGAGCAGGTGTAGGGTATCACTCGTCGGATAGTACGCGCTTGCAGTCCGGCTCCGGCTCGTCGGCAAGTTGGGTGGGTGCTTATTTGGTTGACGAGTAAAATTTGCTCACAGAACGAGTATTAAAATATTAAAAAAAATTCGCGTACTGAGGGGAAAGGAGGAAATTAGGATGAAGAACTAAGGATTAGGAACAGAAGAAGGGAACAGAAGATACAATCAATCAGACACTTTCATTATGTTACACCATCAGGTGTGAACGCCCGCCCTGCCATGATCCTTATGGGCCAGAAACACAAAAATAAGGATCCCTAGAAGGTGTAGCAAGAACCCTATCCTATGTCCCCATATTGCAGCATGGTTTCCCTAATTGTAAAAAAATTAGTTCATATTCGATTTCATGTTTGATTTATTACTAGACTAGCAAAAATATTTTTGAAAATTTTCTTTTGCAGTTACTCTTTAAATTGTTCCAAGAATTTTTTTGCATCAAAATATTTTTTGTAAAAAATCGAGGGAAAAAGTTTTGAAAAGTGACTTTTACATAAATTCGAAATTTTCCAAGGGTTCTCAATGGGTTAAGGAAAGTTTTGTGTCATTCAAACGGAATTTACACGACCTTTCCAATTATATTTTTTTTATTGTGATAACTTGACTAACATAGCAGTTAAAGCAAAAATAAGGGTGCATACTTTAAGCTGTGAGCCACTGTATATGTGATCCGCACAGGCAGAGCTTTCGCCAAGCTTATCGTCGCACAGCAGTGAATATGCACAAAGTGCCGACTCTGTCACCCGTGAGAAAATAAACAGAGACGCACACACAAACTAATTAATCAACGTTCACCTCAATCAAACTGAACTGCTTACCCGTTTCAGACTCGGCACAACTAAAGGTGAATTTGAATTCAAATGCTGAATTCGTGGCGGCGGGTCAGCAAAAAGGGTTTAACAATCGGCGAACTTGCACAAAATGTTAAAAATTAGCGGAATTTAATTTACTTTAATTCACTGAGCATACTTACATATGCCACTGGCAAAAATTAAGCACAAGCTGACACTTTTTCTACTGATTTTGTGGTTATGCAGAGAATATATTAGCGATAAAATCGCGCACAAGCGTTTACTTTGATGGCCACGAGGTAAAAAGATCGCTTGTGAAAATTTTAGAAGCCAAGAGGCCGACTTCTTTTTATGCCGCATATTTGCAGTTTTGGTTGCTACCAGGGGTACAATACAAGCAACTCAAAATGGGTACTGCCAACTTTTAGCTCCTAAAGTTGCCGCTAGAGGGCGAAACCTAAACATTAGAAAACTTCATTTATTGTATTCCATATTATTCTTATATTAGATTTATTATTTCTATTACTATTTTCCCTTTCGTTAGACTTATAATTATATTTTAATATTAAATACTTACTATAGTTGACTTTGCTGTTCGTGGCGCTGTCAGCTTTTCGCTTGCAAGTTGACTGCTATGCAAGGCAGCTATGGCGATTTCTGTAGCCTACTTCTCGGATGGTCAAAAAAAGAATATTTATGCCCAATGAAAAAAATTTAACAAATATAAAAAAATAAAATTAAATATCAATAAGACCGCCAAGCGGACCTTTACACTCTCCCCGGCCAAAATCACACGTAGGGGTTGGAAACACCTAAAGAGTGATCACCGCTTGGAGGCTATGTAATCCGGTTATCCAAGAGGATAATTTATGGCTTTATATCCTTGGCATGATACTTGCCCACGTAATTACCACTTAAGTCCTCAATGTCGTAATAACTGTTGTTACAAGTTTACGTTGTATTCTCGCTTTAACAAAAACTGTGTAAAATTGCGTCTATAAACTTCTTGGCCATTTTTAAAATCAAGATTGTAAGAGCGCTCATTGCGAGCGAACTGCTGCTGAATACCCTGCTGAGCTTTTTGTCTGATTAGCTCAAACGAGTCATCTCTTTCAAATCTTACTGTTCGATCTTCCAGCATGTTTGAATTTCGGAGTAGCTGATATTTTGCACCATTGGTGATCATATGCTGACCAAAAGCTACACGGTAAGGACTCGTATGAATAGCCAAGTGCTTGCTAGATCTTAAAGCGCAGCTAATTTGACTTAATTGTGAATCCCAGTTTAACTGATTTGGCTCGATATAAGTTTTGATGGCAGCAATCACTGATCTGTTTACCCTTTCTGAGGCGTTGGCCTGCGGTGAATATATCGCCGTATAAAAATGCTTAATACCGTATTTGTCTAGCAACTCGTTAAACTTATGGGACTTGAATTGTACACCATTGTCTGAAACTAAAGTTTCGGGTACGCCGAAACAATGAAACAAGTCTTCCTCCAAAAATCGAGTTATGGCCTCTGTTGTGAATTTTTTAATCGGCCTCAAAAACGGAAATTTGGAAAAATGATCCAACACCACAAATATTCCAACATTACCAGATCTACTTCTGGGATATGGGCCCAAGAAATCGACATAAATCTTTTGAAAGAATCTGTTCATTTCCGATGATTTTCCTAATGGTGGTTTCAAACTTTGGTTGGGGTGCTTAGTAGTTTTGCAAACTGAACAATTATTTATAAAAGTTGTTACATCAGCTACCATATTGGGCCAGTAAAAATATCGACGTAATGTCTCTAACGTTTTATTTATGCCACTGTGAGCGGCTAACGAATCCTCGTGACTATGCTTTACTACCTCAGGCACCATAGACACGGGAATCCACAGCTTCCAACACAAATCATCTGCTACAGCATCCCCAGAGGCATGCTCAGAACGGCGGTAAACATAATTATCCAGCACTTTCATGTCTGGAAACTGGGATTTGTTACGCTCCACACTAGCTTTAATTTCCTTATATTCTGGCGAAGAAAAATTATAAGATTTCAAATCTATTAGGCTGTCTAAACTGATGGCTGATAAATCTTCAGTAAATACACGAGACAATGCATCTGGCACGAGATTTTCGCTGCCCTTACGATGAAAAATCTTAAAGTTATAGCCTTGTAATTTTAAAGACCATCTGGCTAATCTGGAACTTAAGTCCGACTGGGACATTAGCCACTTTAGGGAGGCATGGTCAGTGTGAATGGCGAATTCCTGACCTTCTACATAAGCCCTAAATTTTTTTACGCAAAGAATGGCCGCAAGGCACTCTTTCTCGGTTACCGAATAGCTTCGCTGTGCTTGGTTGAGCTTCCGAGACATAAAAGCAATAGGGACGTCGTTTCCTTGCTCATCTTTTTGCATCAATACTCCGCCCACGCCAGTGTGGCTTGCATCGCAATGTATTGCAAAAGGAGCAGAGAAATTTGGGCTATGCAGTACTGGGGCATTACACATTTTAAGTTTTAACAACTCAAATGCCTTTTGAGCCTCGTCTGTCCAAATAAACTTTCGTCGGTTCTTTAGCGTGTCAGTAATAGGTGAAGCCACTCCTGCATAATTTTGAATGAATTTATGGTACCATCCCGTGACACCTAAGAATCTACGAACTTGACGAACTGATCGTGGAACTGGAAATTCTTTAATGGCCGAAACTTTCTCTGGATCGGTTTTGATTGTCCCATGTCCAATGACATGACCTAAATATTTCACCTCTTGCCGATAGAATTTGCTTTTCTCTACATTGATTGTTAATCCTGCTTGAGCTAAGCGAATGGCTAATTCTTTTAAAACATTAATATGTTTGTCAAAGGTATCGGACACGACAAGCAAATCGTCTAGATATATAAAAATTTCGTTTCGCAAGGAGGCTGGTATAACTTTGTCCATCAATTTGGACATTGATTGAGGGGCGTTGCATAAGCCGAACGGCATTACCGTAAACTGATAGAGAGGCCTTCCCGGTACAGTAAAGGCTGTTTTCTCACGCGCAGAAGTTTCAAGCGGAATTTGCCAATAAGCGTCCTTCAAATCAATGCTAGTGATGTACTGGGCTTTTGGCAATCGACTCAAGATACCATCAATTAAAGGCATGGGATATGCATTTTTAATAGTAACCCCATTGACTTTGCGACTGTGAATACACAATCGCACCTTTCCGGGCTTCTGAACAATAAGTACGGGAGACGACCAAGGACTGTTGGATTCCTCAATGACTCCAAGCTTTAGCATCCTGTCTAATTCACTATACATAAGCTTCTCCACGGCTGGCGATACCGCATAGTGACGTTGCTTTATAGGCTTGGCTTCGCCTACGTCTATTTCGTGGGTCAGCCAGTTAGTTCTGCCCAGTCCTTTCTCAGCGAAAGAGGGAAACGTCTTGATAGTCTTTGCTAGTAAATCCTGTTGCTGAAGCGTAAGAACTGTTTGTTGGTCATTACAACCAAGTTCACTAATAACGGGGCTGTGGCATTTATTTGCTAAAAATACAGGAAGTAGATCAAACGCCTTCCAAAAATCAATGCCTAAGTACAGGTCCTGTGCTAAGCTGGGAACAATATAGAAAGATAGCGACTTGCTAATGCCGCGAAAACCAACAGGCGTTGTGACTTTTCCAACAATTGATTGTTGGTGGCCATCTGCTGTACGTACTGCAGACGAAATTGGTTTATATAGATCCTTCTTTAACAATAATTCAGTGGCAAAATTGCCACCAATACAACTGATCGAGGCACCAGTGTC
The DNA here is from genome assembly GCA_963924055.1 of Drosophila limbata. NCBI lineage: Eukaryota > Metazoa > Arthropoda > Insecta > Diptera > Drosophilidae > Drosophila > Drosophila limbata. The sequence goes on from CAWUOW010000489.1 coordinate 108,935, forward strand.
CATAAGTCCACTTAGCGTCTTGTTAAGTAATGAAACTTCAGCGTATGGACGCCAATCTGAACTGTTGCTTACTACTGAGCTTAACAGGGCCTTCTTCAGTTCTTTTTGCTTGGCTTTATAAGTTTGCCAACGAATTTTCTTTCTATTAGTTACCGGCTTTAAATTGTGAGTCTTATGTTGGGGTTGTTGCATCCGTCGATGCAGTGGTATGGCTGGTATTAAGGACAAATCAGGTAATTTACAATCCGAGTCGGGTACCAAGAAGGTTACTCGGTGTTCGTGGCTATCGAAGCTACTGGTTTGCGTGCACTTGTCTGCGCACGCGCTTGGCCGTTTTTTGCTGAGCATTTACGACACGAAGGCTTGTAAGTATCGGCCTTGCCGCAACCATAGCAGAAGACACGGCGCTCTGCTACGCAATCTTGATATCGATGCCCGTTAGCGCCACAATTCCAACAGGAAAGAGTTAAAGCCGCTAAATCGCCATCGACGTCATCGGTATCGATTTCCACTTCTTTAACCAATTCCGGCTGCGTATAAACTTCGCTAACAAACCGTTTTGGAGGAGCACGTTGCATAGGTTTGTCCACGGCTCTCATAAATCTCTCTCGCTTGCGTACTATTTCACGTAGCTGCACTATTGAATATATTGGCACATATAAAATCTCGTGCTGAGTGACTGGCAATAGATTCGCACGCAACACTTCTAACAGTGATAATTCAGACATAGGTTGCACAAGTCTATCGGCTAATGAAACAATTGCCTCATAAAACGTATCAAAAGACTCGTTTGCCTTTTGTTTACGTTCTGAGATGGCTGTCCGAATTTCCAAGTCCGTTCGGTCATCTTTAAACTGCGCTTGAAGAGCTTACCTAATGCCTTCCATTCAATAATGTCTACACTTTTGTGATAACGCCAAAACCATTCACTGGCGCTACCTTCAAAAAGATTGCTCGCATAACGAGAAAGTAAGCCGAAGTTTCCCTCGAGGGTCTGATGCGTGAGAGCTTCAACTCTGTATAGAAAATCATCTACTGAAATGGCTGAGTATCCTGAGAATCGGACTTTCCAATTTGCAATTATTTGACTGATGCGATCAGGACGCAAATTACTAGACTGCTGAGATCCAGCGTCAGGTGTATTCATATTAGGCGATCTGAGCTCAACTTCTACACGATTCGGCAAATTAACAAAATCTTCCAAAGATTGGTGTCGCATCGCTGGGGAAGCTACTGGCGGTCTTTGCTCCGATACAGATCGGGCAGAATTAGCTGCAGTTTGCAGATTTAAGCTCTGAAACCCAGCTGCAATTGCTTGCGATAAAAATTGAGTTTGCTGTGTCATTACTGCAGACATAGCATTTATAATTGACTGTTGTAAGTCATTTGCCATTGCTCTATTTGCTTGTTCTTGCAAGAAATTTGAATCTTCACTACCTATTGCAACGTTGGCATCCTGTTTGAGGGAGTGCACTCGTACGTGAAGCAGTTTTTGACCTGGTCAAAGTACCTGAGGTTGCTGCTTGTGCAGTCGCTAACTCTTGAGCTAAAGTCAATGTTGATTTACTGAGAGCAGTACGACAAACTGGGCATACTTTTTTATTACCCGTTCGAGTATTAAAACAGACGTGATGAAAGAAATGGTTGCATCTGGTGGTTAAGAGCTGATTTGGGTGTTCGACTTCCTTAGTGCAAACACAGCAGATAGGCTCCTGATCATGAACCTGGCTTAGATTCTCTTGACTAATATGTGCCATGACTCTTACTGCTAGTTAGACTAGAGACAAACTACTACTAATACTTCAAATAGTATACTCATTATAACCAAAATTTTCAATAGCGAAAAATAATATACGAAAAAGAAAAATATCAAAAAGAGAGCGAAAGATAAATCAACACAATATTTATATATTCAAAAAGAAAATATCATAAAAATAATTGGGGAAAACCATGCATACGCTTTATGGATAATAGGAAAGGTCTACATATTTGATTGTATATCACCAAGGGTATAAAGATTTCGCTTGCTGTTATTGATCAGCGGATGGCCGTAGAACATGTCCACGTTAGCACCATTTTCCAGCGAGATCTTCAGCTAAAAAGCAAAACTATTAAGGGTTTTTAATACGTCGGTATTGGATATCGTCTATATATGCGAATGCATATATATGAACTGAGTATCTAAGCCACTTGAATTCAAAAAGAATATGGCATTAGCGTTATTTTGGAAACGGCTAACTCTTCCTCATAACTATTTAAATCCAATGCATCATCGCGAGGAGCGAATCATATTAAAATTAGACATGGCATTAGCGTTATTTTAGAAACACTAACTCTTCATCATATCCTTTTACTACAACACAGGGATGCAAAACGCTTGAAATAAATTGAGATATGGCATTAGTGGTATTTTGAAACACTAACTCTTCAACATATCTATTTAATCCAAGATCTGGGAATCGGGAAAAGAATGGAGAATTAAGGGGAGAAAAGTCAATAGATGTTGTTGACAGTTATTATTTTTCCTAAGTTGGGGGGCAATCCTTAAGAAACTAAGCCGCAAAACTATTTCCAAGAAAATAACTCTGCAACTCAATCGCTCAAGAATTACATGAATGGGTGCCCAATAATTAAACAAGTACTTTACAAATTTGAGCGGTTCAACCGAACGCCAAATAAATAAAATACTATCGTCCAACTATCGGCCCCACGCTGTAACGTTTCTCATACTTCTAGGTATGTATCTGAGCAGGTGTAGGGTATCACTCGTCGCATAGTACGATTTGCTCACAGAACGAGTATTAAAATATTAAAAAAATTCGCGTACTGAGGGGAAAGGAGGAAATTAGGATGAAGAACTAAGGATTAGGAACAGAAGAAGGGAACAGAAGATACAATCAATCAGACACTTTCATTATGTTACACCATCAGGTATGAACGCCCGCCCTGCCATGATCCTTATGGGCCAGAAACACAAAAATAAGGATCCCTAGAAGGTGTCGCAAGAACCCTATCCTATGTCCCCATATTGCAGCATGGTTTCCCTAATTGTAAAAAAATTAGTTCATATTCGATTTCATGTTTGATTTATTACTAGACATTGTTTCTTAACTTCGAAACGTAGATAATTTTAATTACAACAATTACCATTTGATCGAGTGGGTGGCGATTATAAAAATTTAGATTTAATAGGAGAATTGGATCTTAAATTCTTTCATTTTGTTTTCTATTTTTTTTTTCAATAACCAGGATGCAAAGCAATTTAAACTTTTAAGTTGATATTATTGCTCACGAAAATTATGTTCTTATCTTATTGCCCGAAAATATGCAATATTGTTGTTGATTTCCGTTAGACAAGCAAAACCGACCGAAAAGCTTTTATATGTTTGACCAAAAGATACAAAATAATCAAAAAGTATAACACTTACGGCTTACAATCCCACGATGAAAGATCTTTCAGTGTGTGCGTGGCAGATGTTGAAAAGGTGCATGTCTGAAATAAAAGCTTATGATCGGGTTCGAGTCTTGGCTAAGCGTTTGCAAGGCATATATAAATGATTGGGTGATAAGAAAATAAAGTTATCGTTATTATAAAATATTAAATTGATTTGCATTCTTCATGCTTAAGGCATTTGCATAATTGGCGTTGGCTAACCTGGTTTTAAAACTTTTTTATTTAGTAAATGAATATTTTATCTCTTTGTGATTATAGGCACCACCATACCGCACTCGCAAATTACAAAAGCATTAGAATTTATAAATTAAATTTGTAAAGAAAAGTGGCAGAAGGCCTTAAACAAAAGGCGCGCAGCCCACTTGCAAAATTTATGCCACTTGGGCAGCCAAAGTTCAAAGTTCACTTTGAGGTTGGGTCACACAAACATTTAGGGGCTAGTTTTTCACCATGTTCGGGAGCGTTTCAAGAAAAAATTGGAATGGCAATCAATAGCCAGCACACACAAGGGCAAATTCCTTCGATGTCAGCTCACAAAACACATATCTGATCAAACGGCAGCGTTATCCGAATTGGGCATTATTCTCGCTGTGACGTCACGTTAGCCGAGTCACAAACCCAACATATAAATGTGATCCGCACAGGCAGAGCTTTCGCCAAGCTTATCGTCGCACAGCTGTGAATATGCACAAAGTGCCGACTCTGTCACCCGTGAGAAAATAAACAGAGAAAAAAATTTTTTTTTAATAATTCATGTGTAAAATGTAATATTTTTCGTCACAAAATTGGATATCAGAAATTTTGGGGCATGAAAATGTTTTCGTCACTAGACTTTTACCTCGTAAAGAGGTTTTTTTAAAAGATATCAGAAATTTTTTAATAAGACATCGGAAATTTTGACGATTGAAATATTTTTTTACGGTGTTCCTTTTTCAATCGGTGTTTATTGTTTGTACAAGCAAAAACAAACTGTTTGGCAACACTGTTTCTCTTTACTAACACACATGCCAACATGCCAAGCGCAAAATCTATCAGCACTCTCAAACTCTCTCAAACTCTGGCTGCTATGACATTTTGTTGTTGCTGTCATTTTCCAATTCAAAGTAAAACGTATATATTCAGTTAATGGGTTATATCTTCCAAAACAATCAACAAAAATTTATGCATAATGTATCAAAAAACGTAAATTTTAAAAGCTCAAACATATTCAAAATTAAACAAGTGGGAAAGGCTATAGTCGAGCTCCCGACTATAGGATACCCGTTACTTACTTAAATAAATTTAACTTTTTTTTTATTGCATGATTTTAGGCACTTTTATTGCTTAAAAGCTTTAATCAGCCAGTACCACCTTTCTGTTTGTCCGATCTTGTTGGGATTTAGTAGAATGATAGGTAAAAACAATAGCTAACGTTCACCGTTTAAAAAAACCTAATATCTTAAAAACTGTGCGTTTGGTGGTTTTTCGCGATTTACGGAGGCGGAAAGGGGCGTGGCAAAATTTTGAAACAAACTTGACCTGCGTGGGGTTTATAGAAATCTGTGTGCCAAATTTGGTTGCTCTAGCTCTTATAGTCTCTGAGATCTAGGCGCTCACACGGACGGACAGACGGACGGACGGACGGACGGACGGACGGACGGACGGACAGACGGACAGACGGACATGGCTATATCGACTCGGCTGTTGATGCTGATCAAGAATATATATACTTTATAGGGTCGGAGATGCTTCCTTCTCCCTGTTACAAACATTGCAACGAATACAATATCCCCTTTTACTTATTTTTAATAAGTAACGGGTATAAAAATCGTTAGCAGCGTTTTCTCGAAAACCGCCAAAAAAAAGTTTCGAAAAAGTCGTAGAGCAAACGTTTCTAGATTTTTGAGCGGGAACAAGTCCTCATTCAAACTTTTAAGCTAAATCTACGATTTGATCCAAACAAACAAACAAACAAACAGACAAACTGACTTTACATCTCATTTTTGGAAGGCGTCTAAAAATTTCAAAATACATTTTCTTTTGAACCAATGGTTGGATTTCGATGATCAAGGTGTCATTTGACGCGTATTTTTAATTAAAATAGTAAAAAATTAAAATAAAAAATAAAAAGGCTCCAACGGCCCCATTTGCTCCAATAATTTAAAATTTACCCCTCCCACTTACATCTGTTTATCTCACGAACCAGGTGAGTTTCCAAAAGTCTTAGTATGCACATTTGTAAGTTAAGTTGATACCTCTCGAGCGGTATATAACCTGATCGGACAGTCATAGCAAATTTTCCATTCTTACTGTGTATATATGCTAGTCGCCTTCGCACCCTTCGTGCTGCTTTCGTCACTAGCGCGGACTGCCGTGCGCAGTGATATGCAACTTATGGCTAATGTGAATAAAATGATTATCAATAGAATTTTATAAATTGTGTTGTTCTTATTACTAAACAAAATCATTTCTTTAATTTCTATATGTGACATTGGCTCAATTTTAGTTACATTGTGTTCAGTGAATATTAAATTTGTGCATTGTTGGAGATTATTTGATATTGAAACTTGTTTAAGTTTGTAATGTCACAGGTTAGCTCGAACAAAAAAGCTAAATCTGCGTGAGAGGGTTTTCTGGACAGAATAGAGGTCGACGGGTGGATTCCCTGGCTTTGGCTAGCAAAACAGCCTGTGGGGGGGTTCTTTTGACATACTCTTCCACACTCTCCTCATTACAATTAAATTTATAAGTAATCTGGGAAATCCTTGCCACAATTCATAAAAACTGAAGTTAAAGAAGAAAACGAACGAAAAGAAATGGAGGGACAAAACAACACCAAGTGTAGTCACGAAAATAATATTGGGTCCATGCTATTAAGGTGAAAGTAATAGCATGTCGCGTCACAACCCACCCTGCCTATGAGTCCTTTTGCGCGATATAATTTCAACAGGCTCCCTAAAGTTCCTTTTTACCTCATCCTTGCCTTACGAAAAACTAGCCAATTACTCCATGTTCAGAAATAGACGACACATCAGACAAATTTCAATATAAGACATTTATTCCTAATCATACTTCTTATCCGAATCAATCCATTATCCTTCTTCAATCCTAAACTCCGCCAAAAATATGTGCCCTAACAAATGGACAAATATGTGGGAAATCAAATAAAGTTTTACATAATGGAACTTAAAATTAATGTTTTACAATATTCATTTTTGCTTTCTTTTTCAGCAACTTTCGTTTTTTAAATTTTCATCCAAGTCGTTTTAAATTATTTTTTTACAATTTCGACTTGTTTTATTTCAATGCACAATTATTTCTTTGTTTCGTTTTAATTTCTTTATAAATTTTTAAATTGCTTCTTTTTAATTTTACAAATTTTCCTTCATTTGAATTTAAATAAAATTTTATACAATAAATAAAATCTGTGTTTGAATTTATTTTAAATCGGGTATATGCCTTTCATTGTTTGGAAAAATACAAGCATTTGCTTTAATTGTGCATGTGCATTGATTGAATTTTACAATTTTAATTTGTTTTTATTTATTTTTTTTCTCATTCTCTTCAAAATTTTCTTTCAGTGTAAGAGGGAACAAAAAGGTATTTTTTCTTAAATCAGCTGTTAGCTGAGATTCACTCGATTACATTTATAAATATTTTTCAATTTAAATTACTCTGCTTTCAAGCGCAAACTGGCCAAAGAGAAAAGCTGCGCGCGCACTTATGGTCAGGTGATTTTATTTACAATATAATTACTTTAATTTTCTTTTTTCACGTTTTCATTTTATATTTTCACTTTGTCACATAAGTTGGCACTTCACTTCTCTGGTTGTCCAGAATCCGTTGAACTTTACTTTACTTTTCTTTTTTTTTCTTTCTGGTGTGTTCACTCACCCCTAGAAATCCTGATGAAGCGCTCCATAGGTCTCCAGATGATGTTGTGTTGTGTGTGATTAGTTAGTATTTTCTCTAAGTGTTAGCAGCAGAAATGGCAATTGAAAATTAAACAAATACAATCGATATGTAAATATATAAAATACTTAGAAAAGTTTAACCTTTTGTTTCCTCTTTTACTTTACAATTTTTAATTTTTCATGCACTTTTTATAATTCTCTTTGATTGGCATGTTTTCTTCGTTTTTCTTTAAATTTTCATAAATTTTTGCACAATTCTTGCTGTTCTAACACCTTTTTTTTTCTAATCACTACACACACACACTGCTGACAGCAATCTCCCTCGTTGAGCAGCTGCGGCTGCTAAAACAGCTGATCTGCGCTTTCAGCGCTGTTGCTCCAAAATATACTGCTGCTACTCCTGATGCTGCCACCGATTCCTTGGTGACGACTCTTGAGTGACTCAGCAAGCCTGCTGCAGTCACTTGGGGTCAATGTACCTCTTCTGAGGTTAAAAAAAAAGATGGCGGCTGCGCGTCTACCTGGTGGCAAAAAGAACAATGTAAATTCTGCCAACTGCTGAATTCGTTATTTACCTTAATGCGCGTCGATTCGTCACTAATCCCTTAATCCACAAAGACTTCCAAAACTTTTGCAGGTTAAAACTGCTTCTCAATCTTTATATATATTAAAATATGCACGATCGTGTGTCGGCCAGAAATTTTTCGCAAAGAGAATGACGCGCTTTTTTTCGCTGCTTTTATAGCAAAAAAACAGAGCTACCAGATCGGGAAAATCGAAGGACAATATGCTGTTCCTAATGTTAACTTTGCCCTGTTGCTTTAACAGAGCTAAGGTTGCCATACTGTTCTGTTAGCTGCTAGTTCCGATATTTGCCTAGTTCTTTTATAGCAACTCATTTGATCTGCTGTTTAAATTTGAAATCAATAATCAAAACAAATAAAGAAAACTCGTCTATATTAAGGGACACTACAACCACTGTCAAATTAGTAGTACTTTACGCGACTAATTTGCCAGAAAAATCCTATACCATTTATTCTTATTGTCTGATGTCTTTCGCGTGAAAAGTTCCAACTAATTTCCCTTGTAGATCCTCAAGAACATAATAAACATTTCCTAATTTTTCTCGTACGCGTGACTTTAAAAATGTTGGACATAATTTAGCATTAACTCCTTTTTGAAAATTGCTTTGCACAAAGTTGCGCCGTAATACTTCTTGGCCCACTTTGTACTCTACTTCACGAGTTCGCAGATTGTACGTATTCGCTTGCTTGTTATATGCCTCTTTCCTTAAAATTTTTAATTGATCCTCCCTCTGCAATTCGATTCGTGGTTCATCCAGGCTGTTAAGATTTTTAAGAAGCTGATAGCATGAGCCATGCGTGATCATATTAAATCCATATAACGCATGATATGGTGAACATCCTATGCTCTGATGATGTGAGCTACGTAAGGCACAACTAATGGCTGGAATATGCAAATCCCAGTCCTGCTGGTCGGATGATAAATATGACCTTATAGCTGAGACAATGGATCTGTTAACGCGTTCTGACGCATTCGATTGTGGCGAATACAGTGCCGTATACGTATGACGTATGCCAAATGTGGTAAGAAAAGCATTAAAATCATTTGCCTTAAACTGTGATCCGTTGTCACTGATCAATATTTCAGGAACGCCGTACACAAAGAAAATCTGGTCTTGTAGGAACTCTTGTATCGCTTTTGATGTAAACTTTTTTAACAAATACAGCCAATGGAATTTAGAAAAGTGATCCAATACAATTAAAATGCCTATATTGCCTTGCTTACTTCTGGGATAAGGACCAAGTATATCGATATACAATCGCTGAAACGGCCGAGCAGACTCTGCCATTTGTCCCATGGGAGGTTTAAGATTAAAATTCGGAGCCTTTGTTGTCTTGCAAATTTCACAGTCGCGAATATACGCGCGAATCTGTGTCACCATTCCTGGCCAAAAGAAATGCCTGCGAATGATATCAAGCGTTTTAGCCATTCCACCATGAGCTGATACAACTGCACTATGCGAACGCTTTATTATCGATTCGGTCATTCCTTGTGGCACCCACAGTTTCCAACATTGTTGCTGGCCTTCTTCTGACCCATCATAATGTTCCGTGCGTATATAAACGTATTTATCAACAATTTTAATATCCGGATATGATTCTTTATTGGCTTCAATTTTCTCTTTCAATTTAATGTAGTCATCGTCTAAAAAACATGCGAAATCTAAATCAATTTCGGGTCCGTATGACCCTAATACGGCTATGTCATCGGCAAACATTCTGGAAAGCGCGTCTGGGACCACATTGTCACTACCCTTTCGATGGCTGAAAGTGAACGCATATCCTTGCAGCTGCATTGCCCATCTTGCCAAGCGTCCTTTTAGGTTTGTTTGCTTCATCAGCCACGAAAGACTAGCATGATCAGTTATTACTTCAAAACTTTGCAATTCTAAATAGCACCTAAATCTTTCAATACCTAGCAAGACTGCAAGGCACTCTCTTTCCGTTACGCTGTAATTGCGCTGTGCCGAATTTAATTTCTTAGACATATAGGCCACTGGCTTTTCATCCCCATCTGCATTCAACTGCGTGAGAACTGCCCCTACACCATGATCGCTTGCATCACAATGCAAAAAAAATTTCTTTTCAAAGTCGGGATTTTGAAGAACCGGCGCCGAAGTCAAAGCAAGTTTGAGCTTATCAAACGCCTCCTGTGCCTTGTCTGTCCAACCAAATTTAGCTTTTGTCGATAACAAATCTGTGATGGGAGATGTAAGCTCTGAGAAACTAGCTATAAAGCGTCGATACCAACCAGCTAATCCTAAGAAGCTACGGGTCTGTTTTATGGATTTGGGTGTCGGCCAATTAAGAATAGATTCAATTTTGCTAGGATCTGTTGCGATGCCTCCTCTACCAATAACAAAACCCAAGTACCTCACCTCAGTCACACAGAACTGACTTTTATTCACATTGAGAGTCAGATTAGCGCTACGAAAACGCTCTGCTAGTCGCAATAATACCCTAAGGTGATCATCAAAGTCTTCGGACACTACACGCAAATCGGCCAAATACCCAAAACAGCAATATTTTAATTCTGGCGGTATGACTTCATCCATAAGTCGGCACATTGTCTGTGCTGCGTTACACAGTCCAAAAGGCATGACCTTGAATTGATATAAGGGACGCCCTGGGACGGTGAATGCAGTGACGCCACGTGAAGACTCAGATAATGCAATTTGCCAATATGCATCTTTTAGATCTATTTTGGAAATCAAATTAGCTTTCGGAAGCCGCGAAAAAATGCCGTCTATACTTGGTAAGGGATAAGCGTCCTTTGTGGTACAACTATTTATTTTCCTCGCATCCAAGCACAATCTAACTTTCCCTGGTTTCACGACTAGTCTCATTGGAGAGCTCCAAGGACTATTTGAAGTCTCAATCACTCCTAGTTCTAGCATGCGATCAATCTCGCCATACATTAGTTTTTCCACTGCTGGAGAAACTGGGTAAAAACGTTGTTTAATAGGCTTCGACTCGCCTATATCGATGTGATGTGTAATCAATGAAGTTTTTCCAAGCCCTTGCTTTTCATACGATGGAAAAAGAGAAACAATTGCATTTAATTGACTCTGCTGTGTCGCGTTTAAAGGATACAGCCTGTCTTCCTCGATAGAAGATGAGTCTACAAAGTTCTGACTTTCCACGGATGAAATTAACCCTGGCGCTAAATTAAAAGCTTTCCAGAAGTCGACTCCTAAAATAACTCTCTGACTAATAGATGGAATAACATATAGCTTAATTTTCCTAGTACAAGTTTGATACGTAATTTCTATGGACAAAATCCTATAACTGAATGAGCACGCCCATCTGCTGTTCTGACTTGCGATGATATACGGCGAAAAGATGGACATTGAGCCCAATCCTGTTTAGCCAGATCCGAACCCACGCAACTTATATTGGCCCCGGAATCAAGCAAACCTTTTTCGCGATATTCTAGAAAGGACACTTCGGCATAAAAACGACCATCAGATTCCTGGTTGACGAGAGATGATAATAACAATCGTTTCGTCTGTCTTACTGTCTTCCAAAATTCTCGTATTCTCCTAGTCGAACGCTTCGGTTTACTTCGCTTCGGAACAGCTTCGCTTTCAAAAATTCTTGCACGAATTTTAAAATATTCTGCAAGCCTTTCGTGATACGGTCTTATTGGGAATAAATGAACATCCGTTGTTGTGCTACCATCTGGATTTGTAAAACTACATTCTGGTTGTTTAATGACATAATCTGGTTTTTTAATGACATAATCTGGTTGTTTAATGACATAATCTGGTTGTTTAAGGACATAATCTGGTTGTTTACTAGCTGAGCAAATTGAATCTGAGCTAGCCGGTATACTCTTAATAATTTCTAGTGCGATTTCGGGGCCACTCGACTTTTGTTGCCGACTGGTCCCTTCTGCTGGTTTTCCGCTTTCCGCGCCAAACAAATTACACACTGTGGCTTATACACATTTTTAGCTCCGCAACCATAACAAAAAACTTTCCTCTCCTGCAGACACATATCCCATCCATGGCCTTCTATGTCACAATTCCAGCATTTATACACCTTAACAGGGGCTTGAATAGCCTCGATGGTACTTTGCTGATCACCATGACACTGAGGAACTTCTTCTTCTAAAGCAGATATATTTCTCCTGCCACTACCATGAACATTGAAAGCTTTACTACTACGCTTAACTGCTAAGTCTGCCATTAAATTTTCTCGCATCTGCACGACTTTACGCAGTTGAGCTATTGAACCGACCTGAACATATAGCAACTCGTGTCTAATGTCGGGTAGCAAGTTTCGTACGAGAATCTCGATGAGCTGCTTCTCTTCTTTACCTGCCGACATTCTTGAGGAGAGAGTCATTATCTCATCATAAAAGTTTTCAAAAGGCTCGCCTACTTTTTGCTTTCGCTCTCGAATATCTTCCAAGATCTCTGAATCTGTTCGATAGTCAGTATATTGGTACTCTAGAGCGCTGCAAAATTCTTGCCAAATAATTTGTTGCGAAGCCTTTCGGAATCTCCAATACCATTCTCGCGCTTTGCCTACCAACAATATATGCAAATTTTTGCACAAGGACTCGAAATCATTATTTAAGCAATCCTCTGTCAAAGTCTGGATCCTGTAGACGAATTCTCCTACTGTGACTCCTTTAAATGAGCCATCGAACTTAACATTCCAGCTATTAATTATCTGGGATATTCTTTCTGGCCTGATTTGGTTTCCCGTGAGCGCGTTATTTATTAAATTAACATTACTTCGCTCACTTAGCTGCTGAGACCCTGTTGCGGCTGAATGATTCCTAGAAGGTGCCCTGATTGGCTCCTGTACAGGAGGTTCATCTTGTAACTGCAGTGACCCCAACTGCCTTGCAACTATTCGTTCAAGTTAATCAAAAATAAACCCATAGTCGACCCCAGTAGAATTGGATTCTGGACTCTGTCTAGACTCAACACCCGATCTCCTTTGAGTGTCCTTGTTATGTTGCTTCTTGGACTTTCTAGCACTTGTCTGTTGGTCTACTTCGGTCCTATGCAAAACAACATCACCCTTGCCATCATTATTAGCTTTCTGCGTCCTCTTTTTATACCTTGTATTATGCTCCTTTGACATTGCTCCTGTAGCTTTGCCAATACTCTGATCCTTTTGGATCGGATTTGCTGCTACTTGAGTTGTCTTTTCTAAGCTAAATACTGGAGGACCTCCTACAGCTCCCTGCTCCTGCTCTTTATTTTCAAGCGAACCAGAAGGCTGTTTGACTGGGTATAGGTCGCTGACCAGTGCCACCTTGTGACATAATTGACATTCTTTAAATTCAATAACCCAATCCGAAATACACACTTCATGAAAATGATGTTCACATTTCGTTGAGAGAACGCGATTATGTGCGTCAAATAAATGTTTCTGACAAATTTTGCACCTAGCCTCTTGCAATGCCGTGTCGGCGAAAAGATTGACTAAGTTTTCATTGCTTCTTATAGTAGCCATTTTGTTTTTATAATTTTACTTAAATTTTTTCAGTTTATGTTTATATTCATAAATATTTTCTGTAAGGTCAATTCAGAGGTAATAATATGCCTAATATTATTAACGTTCTGTACACTTGAATTTTTGAAAGGGAAACAAAAGAATAACTAATCGAAAAAAGAAAACAGAAAAAAAAGAATTTAAAGTCCACGATCGATGATTTAAAAAAATTGTTCTTTCTAAAAGTGGTCGTTGGCATAGCTTTTGCCATTAGCCACGAAATTCCAAACTTTATCAAAACAACTCCTAAGCCAACTAACGCGTCCTTCTTGAAAAATTCAAACTCGCTATAACTCTATCCTTGAAATTATATCTTTCGGTCATTATGATAGTCTTGCCAATCGAATGAGTTCCAGAAAGTAATAACAAGTTAGTTAGCCATAAACTGCTCGAAATCTTCAACGAGAATTTACCTACTATTATTGTTACAAAATTGTTGATTTCCTATCGAAGACTGAGGTCGATATTTTGGTCAAGCCACAAATTCAAAATTCCTTCAATCATTCAACAGGTCTCTGCAACAGTAATTATTAAGTAATAGAAAATATACATTTAAAGGGGAAAAAAGAGAATTGAAATTGTTGCATCTCCAAATTAATCTTGCGAGGCAAAATACTTCAGCTAACACACTTGGTTTTCATTGCCCCACGTCTGGGCGCCAAATATGTAATGTCACAGGTTAGCTCGAACAAAAAAGCTAAATCTGTGTGAGAGGGTTTTCTGGACAGAATAGAGGTCGACGGGTGGATTCCCTGGCTTTGGCTAGCAAAACAGCCTGTGGGGGGGTTCTTTTGACATACTCTTCCACACTCTCCTCATTACAATTAAATTTATAAGTAATCTGGGAAATCCTTGCCTCAATTCATAAAAACTGAAGTTAAAGAAGAAAACGAACGAAAAGAGATGGAGGGACAAAACAACACCAAGTGTAGTCACGAAAATAATATTGGGTCCATGCTATTAAGGTGAAAGTAATAGCATGTCGCGTCACAACCCACCCTGCCTATGAGTCCTTTTGCGCGATATAATTTCATCAGACTCCCTAAAGTTCCTTTTTACCTCATCCTTGCCTTACGAAAAACTAGCCAATTACTCCATGTTCAGAAATAGATGACACATCAGACAAATTTCAATATAAGACATTTATTCCTAATCATACTTCTTATCCGAATCAATCCATTATCCTTCTTCAATCCTAAACTCCGCCAAAAATATGTGCCCTAACAAATGGACAAGTATGTGGAAAATCAAATAAAGTTTTACATAATGGAACTTAAAATTAATGTTTTACAATATTCATTTTTGCTTTCTTTTTCAGCAACTTTTGTTTTTTAAATTTTCATCCAAGTCGTTTTAAATTATTTTTTTACAATTTCGACTTGTTTTATTTCAATGCACAATTATTTCTTTGTTTCGTTTTAATTTCTTTATAAATTTTTAAATTGCTTCTTTTTAATTTTACAAATTTTCCTTCATTTGAATTTAAATAAAATTTTATACAATAAATAAAATCTGTGTTTGAATTTATTTTAAATCGGGTATATGCCTTTCATTGTTTGGAAAAATACAAGCATTTGCTTTAATTGTGCATGTGCATTGATTGAATTTTACAATTTTAATTTCTTTTTTTTTTATTTTATTTCTCATTCTCTTCAAAATTTTCTTTCAGTGTAAGAGGGAACAAAAAGGTATTTTTTATTAAATCAGCTGTTAGCTGAGATTCACTCGATTACATTTATAAATATTTTTCAATTTAAATTAATCTGCTTTCAAGCGCAAACTGGCCAAAGAGAAAAGCTGCGCGCGCACTTATGGACAGGTGATTTTATTTACAATATAATTTACTTTAATTTTCTTTTTTCACGTTTTCATTTTATATTTTCACTTTGTCACATAAGTTGGCACTTCACTTCTCTGGTTGTCCAGAATCCGATGAACTTTACTTTACTTTTCTTTTTTTTTTCCAACACCTTTCTGGTGTGTTCACTCACCCCTAGAAATCCTGATGAAGCGCTCCATAGGTCTCCAGATGATGTTGTGTTGTGTGTGGTTAGTTAGTATTTTCTCTAAGTGTTAGCAGCAGAAATGGCAATTGAAATTAAACAAATACAATCGATATGTAAATATATAAAATACTTAGAAAAGTTTAACCTTTTGTTTCCTCTTTTACTTTACAATTTTTAATTTTTCATGCACTTTTTATAATTCTCTTTGATTGGCATGTTTTCTTCGATTTTCTTTAAATTTTCATAAGCAAATACCTAAACCCACTTTTTGCACAATTCTTGCTGTTCTAACACCTTTTTTTTTCTAATCACTACACACACACACTGCTGACTGCATTCTCCCTCGTTGAGCAGCTGCGGCTGCTAAAACAGCTGATCTGCGCTTTCAGCGCTGTTGCTCCAAAATATACTGCTGCTACTCCTGATGCTGCCACCGATCCCTTGGTGACGACTCTTGAGTGACTCAGCAAGCCTGCTGCAGTCACTTGGGGTCAATGTACCTCTTCTGAGGTTAAAAAAAAAGATGGCGGCTGCGCGTCTACCTGGTGGCAAAAAGAACAATGTAAATTCTGCCAACTGCTGAATTCGTTATTTACCTTAATGCGCGTCGATTCGTCACTAATCCCTTAATCCACAAAGACTTCCAAAACTTTTGCAGGTTAAAACTGCTTCTCAATCTTTATATATATTAAAATATGCACGATCGTGTGTCGGCCAGAAATTTTTCGCAAAGAGAATGACGCGCTTTTTTTCGCTGCTTTTATAGCATAAAAACAGAGCTACCAGATCGGGAAAATCGAAGGACAATATGCTGTTCCTAATGTTAACTTTGCCCTGTTGCATTAACAGAGCTAAGGTTGCCATACTGTTCTGTTAGCTGCTAGTTCCGATATTTTCCTAGTTCTTTTATAGCAACTCATTTGATCTGCTGTTTAAATTTGAAATCAATAATCAAAACAAATAAAGAAAACTCGTCTATATTAAGGGACACTACAAGTTCTGCAGAGCAATTAATTACTTTTATTATTTTATTATTTTAAATGTAAATCTCTTGGCCATTACAGTTTTGATCAAGCTTTTCTCGTGTCAGATTCCATGTAATTAGTATGTTTAGTTTGATATATTGAATGTAATATTCCTTACGATATTTTTAGAAAGTGCAAGTTGGTGGCTCATGTTTTATAATATTGACAATACAATGGTCTTTAATAATATTTTTCGTAAGAGTGTTTATAACATAATTATTGTGTAAATAAAATTTGCCTGCAGTATTTTCACTGATAATTTGTCCATTATTGTCAGGGTATGGTGTGATTAAGAAAGTCGATTTTTCAATTGTGTTAGTGGGAATATAAGACATTAAGAATATCTCATTAGTGGCTGTGCTATACCAGGCAGAGGTGTTTGTGTCCATGAGATTTATATAATGAATGTTGCCAAGTTGGTCATGTTTAAGTAACTTAGGGTTGAAAATTCCCAGTCGTGTGAGTTGTGAACCCATTTCGATGTCTTCTTCTGAATATATAGTGAAATAAATATTAAAAGGTTAATTTTTTGCTCTGTTCGTATAGCTTTAGTTTGGTTATTGATCATTTTTATGCCGTCATTGAGACTGTAAATGATATGATTTAGTTTTGAGCTATTGTATTAATTTGTTGTTCAATTTGTTGTCTGTCGTCTTCGTCTAAAGTGCCAAACAGATATTTGTGTGTTGAACCTACAAAATTGAATAGTCCTCGATGGTTTCGTTTTGTCAATCGAATGCCGTTCATTTCTCCGTTCAGTTTTTGAATTAAGTAATTAATTTGTGGGACATTTTTGAATTGTGAACTTTCTTTTAACAGGTTATTAAATGTTTCCTCGATTTGTGTAATATTAGCTGTGAGACAATGGTTTATAAATGTTATGGGGATCTGTATTGTTCCTGATTCGAACAAAATAAATTCATGGTTATTTTCGATTGGGTTAATTTCTATCATTCCTGCTGTTGTCAATGTAGTCATAGTTGTGATCATGATTATTGTGAGTCCGATGAGTGGGAAGTATCTGTTGCCTGTAAATATTTACACTCATTAGTTTTCTTTTTCTTTTTGAATTTACCTCTGTAGTGGACAATATTCTGTCCTCTATTATTTTCATTATAGTTGTTGCCGAAATTTCTACAAGGCCTGCAAACGTTTACGATAATTCAGCAGCGCAACCAATTTCCAACAGGGGCTGCAGCTGCATAGCATAAAATAACTGTAACGCAAGCTCAACTGATTGTAAAGCAACAACAACAGATCAGCGGAGCTTTGCGCTTCGTTGTGCATTTGATTTTGTCATTTAGTTGTTTGTTCGCTGCCAATAGACTAGGGTTTGTACATTGTATTTATATTTTATATCATATTTTATAATGTGAAACATTATAGTTTTTTGAAGTGACGCAAGTGACGCAATTAAGGAAACTGACGTCCGTAAATAAAAATTGAACTGAAGAGCGGATTTGTTTTTAATGGTTGCGGGCGCGTCGCTAGAAAACTAGTCGAACGAGCAACAATTCTTCAAAAAACCTATGGTGAAAATTGCAACGCCAATTTTCTTAAACCTACGGTGAGAATTGCCAAGCCAATTCTTTGGAAACGACGCAACTCCCTACGGGACAGAGTTGCAGCGCACTCCAGAACAAAAATTAACAAAAATCTACAATCAAATTCCTGGCTGCAGAGGCAGAAAGGAAAAATAATACAAAGTTCTAGAACAAGTGAGTCCACGTGGGAAAATCAGCATCTGCTATGGCATCGACAAGCAGTTGCAATTCATGTACCGCGCCGGACGACGATGAGATGCTCACATGCTCTAAGTGTTCAAGCCAGTATCATTTCCAATGCAGTGCATCAGATAGCTGCGCTTCCACAAGCACATGGCAGTGCGCGACTTGCATAAAAGTTCAACATAACCTGCAAAGTGAGACGTCATCAATGGGAGGCAAACATAACCTCAACCCTGCGTCATCAGCGCTTAGCACCGACAACGTGTCAAATGCTACGGTTATGCAACACAAACAAAAAGATCTTGGAGATGAAGCACTACCAGGGGAGCAGCAACTGTTATTGCAACAACTGGAAGAGGAAATGTGTATTGAAAAGGAATTCTTGCGCCGCAAATACGAATTGCTACGCATGCACTCGCCATCAGACGGGTCTGCACCTGATTATCAGCTACCAACCAATATAATGAGAGTTGATCAATGCCATGCTCATGAGCAACTAATGGAACCAGGTGGATGCAGCACGCCGCAGGCGACGTGCACCAAAAACACGGGATTGCCTCATAACACTGGTGGCATATCTCGACAATCACTTGCTCGGCTATCAATGCCGAGGGATCTACCAATCTTCAATGGAGACCCCAAAGAATGGCCACTATTTCTCAGCTCCTATGAGAACAGCACAAGGATCGCCGGCTATAGCAATGAGGAAAACATGATACGTTTACAGAAATGCCTTAAGGGAAAGGCACTAGAAGCCGTGCGAGATAGTCTTATGTTTCCCGATATGCTGTCCGATGTCATACGCACATTAAAAATGTACTTCGGCCGCCCGGAACACATAGTGAAAGTACTAATTGAAAATGTTCGCAATTTGCCTTCACCGAAGGGCAAATTAGAGCCGCTGATCGAGTTTGCGTTCGCGGTCAAAAATATGTGCGCAACTATGAAGGCCACCAAGTTGGATGCGCATTTAAACAACCCGACGCTTCTGCAGGAACTCATCGAGAAGATGGGATCAGACATGATGCTGAACTGGGCAATACATTCCAAATCCGTAAGCTGTCCAAATTTGCAGGACCTGGCGGATTGGTTGTTCGAGCTTGCGGAGGCCGCATGCCGTGTATCAACACCGAATATAGCGCCCATAACCAACAAAGGTGGAACACGCAGAGCGGCATTAAACACACATGTAGCCGTCAGAGGCGAGGATCAACCACGCACCCAATGCATCTTATGCGAAGAGGCGCACAGTCTGACTGCGTGTGTCTCCTTCAAGAGAATGTCCGTGGAAGCCAGATTGGAAGTAGTCAAAAACAACCAAATATGTGCGCAGTGTCTCAAAAGGCACAAAGGATCCTGCTGGTCGAAAAGATGCTGCACCGTAAACGGTTGCAACGAAAAGCACAGCTCCCTTCTCCATGTGGACCAGGAAGCACCAACAACGAGCGTTCTTCACAGCCATCGTAAGACACCATCTAGCACTAATGAAACCTTTTTTAGAATCGTTCCAGTAACTTTGCATGGCAAATCGAAATCAATCGACGTTTATGCATTCATGGACGATGGGTCGACACTGACGCTCATGGAGGAGAGCGTCGCCAATGAACTGGATGAACTGGGCACTGCCAGCCCACTCTGCATAGCCTGGACAGGAGAAGTTAGGAGAAACGAACCCCAATCAAGACGATTTAATTTGAAGATCTCGAAGCAGTGCCAAGGAGCCAAAGTGTTCCAACTCAAAGACGTTCACACGGTCAAAAGTCTAGGCATGTCTGCTGAGACAATGGAAGCGGAGATAACAAAAATGAAATATCCGCATCTCAAAGGATTACCTTTACCAAGCTATGTAAAGGTAGTCCCTCAAATCATCATCGGTGTCAACAACCCAAATCTCATATCCTCACTCAAAATACGAGAAGGAAAATGGCAGCAACCAATTGCAGCAAAGACGAGATTGGGATGGACCGTGTATGGAGCCTCGCGCAGGTCAGAGGGTAGGCTCCACCTTCACAAATGTCAATGTGATCAAGACCTACACGAGCTGGTGAAAAGAAGCATGCTTTCTGAGGACAACGTTACCCAGAAGGCCACAACAACTCCAGAAGAAAAGCGAGCCGTACAGATTCTGGAAAACACAATAAGCTGCGAAGCCAACAGGTACACCGTGGGTCTACTATGGAAAGATGATTATCGCCAATTTCCAGATAGCCTGCCAACGGCAATGAAGAGACTAAAATGTCTGCAGCGCAAAATGGCTAGTGACGACAAACTCGCTGCCGAATTAAACAAACAAATAAACAATCTCATCGACAAGGGCTACGCCAAAAAGCTAAGTGACAGCGCTATGGTCACCAGCACCAAAGACGTATGGTATCTTCCAATATTTACTGTGTGCAATCCGCACAAGCCTGACAGGGTACGATTGGTGTGGGACGCTGCAGCAAAGTCATCAGGAGCTTCGCTAACCGACTACCTGATGAAAGGGCCAGATCTACTTGTACCACTTCTCAAAATAATGTACAACTTCAGGATGAGAGCTGTCGGCGTATGTGGAGACATAGCCGAAATGTTTCACCGTATTGCTGTACGAGAACCAGACGCCAGAGCACAAAGATTCCTTTGGCGCAACTCGGAGACAGGTGCTGTAGAGGTCTACCAACTGAACGTCCTCACATTTGGAGCTACGTGCTCACCCTGTATCGCGCACTATGTTCGCGATTTAAATGCTAAAAAATACGCCAACGAGTTCCACGCTGCATCGAGGGCCATCACCAATCACCACTACGTGGACGACTACATAGACTCTTGTCACACGGTAGAGGAGGCTATTGTACTAGCGAAGGAAGTTCGAGCTGTTCACGCCCGTGGTGGCTTTCATATGCGTAAGTGGTGCTCAAACTCCAAAGAAGTCTTGTCTGCCCTTGACGAGGCCACTAGCCCGGATGAGAAGAAATTCTACAACAGCGAGGAATTATTCTCGCATGAAAAAATACTGGGAATGCAATGGAATCCCAACCAAGATGCATTTACCTATGCGCTTAAGTTCGTACGCATAAAACGCAACATAATTGCGTCTAATACCGTGCCTACCAAAAGAGAAGTCCTACAAGTTTTGATGTCCGTTTTCGACCCCATGGGCTTCGTGTCATGCATCATGATGTACCTTAAAATCCTGCTCCAACGTATCTGGCGAACGCATATCAATTGGGACGAAGAGCTCACGCCGGAATTACAGGATATGTGGCGGATCTGGCTGTCACTCATTCCAGTGATAGCAGAGGTCAAAATACCAAGATGCTACTTTGGGCATCAGCGAGCCGAAGATGTCAAAATTCAACTCCATGTATTTGTCGACGCTGGAGAAGACGCTTATGCTGCGGTCGCGTATTTCCGGATCGAGCATGAGAGTAAGGTTTTTCTTCGTCTCGTTTCAGCCAAATCCAAGGTAGCTCCTCTGCGCCCACTATCCATACCGCGTCTGGAACTACAGGCAGCCGTCACCGGCGCCCGATTACTGAGGAGCATCAAAGATCAACATGAGGTCGAACTCCAGCAGTGCCACATATGGTCGGACTCAAAAACTGTCCTGGCATGGCTAAAGGGAGATCCTCGACGATATCAGCAATTTGTAATGTTTAGAGTTGCTGAAATTACTGAACTGACGAACGTCGAGAAATGGAGATGGGTACCGAGCAACTTAAACGTAGCGGATGTCGCCACCAAATGCCAACGAGGACCAGATGCTTACAAGGAGTGGTTCGACGGTCCCCAATTTCTAAAGTTGCCGCCATCAGCCTGGCCGGCGAAGAACAACAACAACATCGAAGCCACAGAAGAATTACGACCGCGTTTCCTTCACATGCGGGAGGATGTCGCGCGGCCGAATTGCGAGTACTTTTCCAACTGGAACCGGCTGTCACGAGCAGTCGCATATTGGCATCTTTACAAGGAAAAGCTGCTCAATAAAATACGTAAAACAAGTGGAACTACACGTTTGCACGTGGATCATATTACCAACGCCCGGAGGTTCATATACCGGTCCACGCAGCTGGAATATTTTGCAGACGAGTACGCAGCCACTACCAAAGGACAATCAGTCTGCCGCAGCAGCCCGCTGTGGAGACTTCAACTCTACATAGACGACTATGGTGTGATGTGTGTACGCAACCGTGCCAGGGGTTACACGAGCATCAATGAGGGTCTAGTCGCCTTATCGCCCGAGCATTGGGCCACAAAGCTGATAGTCCGCAGCTATCACGAAAAGTATTTTCACATCAACCACGAGACAACAATCAACGAGGTGAGGCAAAAATACTCAATTGCAAGACTAAGACCACTACTTAAAGGCATCCGACGTAAATGTCAGCACTGCAAGCTACAAAATGCTCAACCTGTGCCACCGCTGATGGCGCCACTACCAAGAGCTAGATTGGGTGCTTTCATGCCAGCGTTTACGTACGTGGGCATCGACTATTTTGGCCCGCTCACAGTCATCGATGGCAGAAAGGCTCTGAAACGTTGGGGCATGCTCATCACTTGCCTCACAATGCGAGCAATAAGCATCGAGATCGTCCACAGTCTAAGCACGAACTCGTGCCTAATGGGTCTACGTCGACATATCGCACGCCGTGGAACACCAAAGGAGATATACAGCGATAACGGAACTAATTTCCGTGGAACAGACGCCTTTCTCCGTGAAAAACTACAACTGGACGACACAGAGATGCACCAAAAACTGATGCAACGGGAAATATCGTGGTATTTCAACCCGCCAGCTGCCCCTCACATGGGTGGTGCATGGGAGCGCTTAGTGCGTTCCATAAAAACTGTACTCTACCGCATAGTACCAAACCAAAAATTCACCGACGAGAGCCTGCTCACGGCCATGATGGAGGTGGAGATGACGGTCAACTCAAGGCCGTTAACGTTCGTTTCCCTCGACCACGAGGATCAAGAAGCTATAACCCCAAATCATTTGCTGCTGGGGACATCAAATGGCGAGAAATCATTCTGTCCAGCAGAAGAAATCGACTACAAGTGGACTCTGCGCCAAAGCGAGCTGTTCGCCAACCAATTCTGGAACCGATGGGTCAAAGAGATGCTGCCAAACATCACAAGAAGAAATAAATGGCATCAAAAGGTCAAGCCTATAGCCGTAGGGGACATCGTTTTGATCGTCGATGAAAATCAGCGCCGAAACACCTGGACAAAGGGCCGAGTCATTGAGGTAACCACCGCCGAAGATGGCCAAGTACGGCGCGCAAAAATCCAGACATCGAATGGCGTTCTAACCAGGCCAGCAGTCAAGCTAGCAGTCCTTGATGTCGGCAATTAATAAGTAAGCTCATCAGTTCGCTTACTGGGAGGGGAATGTTGCCGAAATTTCTACAAGGCCTGCAAACGTTTACGATAATTCAGCAGCGCAACCAATTTCCAACAGGGGCTGCAGCTGCATAGCATAAAATAACTGTAACGCAAGCTCAACCGATTGTAAAGCAACAACAACAGATCAGCGGAGCTTTGCGCTTCGTTGTGCATTTGATTTTGTCATTTAGTTGTTTGTTCGCTGCCAATAGACTAGGGTTTGTACATTGTATTTATATTTTATATCATATTTTATAATGTGAAACATTATAGTTTTTTGAAGTGACGCAAGTGACGCAATTAAGGAAACTGACGTCCGTAAATAAAAATTGAACTGAAGAGCGGATTTGTTTTCAATGGTTGCGGGCGCGTCGCTAGAAAACTAGTCGAACGAGCAACAATAGTGTTTGTCATCTAATTGTTCTATTCTGCCAGTTTTTCGAAAAGGACTTTTGGATTTTGATCGTGTCAAAGGTGCTTGTCTGATGTCTGTGTCAATCTTATAATCTTGTCGTTTTTCGTTCAGTTTGTTTATTTTGTTTTCCTTTATCAATTGGGTATTGTAAAAGGGTGTGCCTGCGTAAAGTAATATGTAAGCTGCTGTCCGTCCAGTTGTGTTATGTTTAGTCTTATGGTTGTAAGTGTATAAAATAATTAATAATTCGAATTTTTTCATTAATAGTTTTATGGAGACGTTCTACGTCCGCTATTCCTGTTTTACTTGTGGTGATATCAAGTTTTATTTCTTCTGTATTCAGCCATAATTTTAAGGAATTGCTCATAAATGCTAAGTCTTTGTCTGCTTTTATTTTATGTGGTTTTCCCATGTCGTTAAAAATTCTAGTAAGGGCACGTTTAGCTTCTAGCCAATCTCTACTATTTGTTTTTATAAGTGATGCAAATTTGGAATATACGTCTATGCATGACAAATATTGTTCTGTAGCATGTGGATATATCGAGTAAACACTGTAACAATTAATTGCAATATATGTATGCGGAAGATTACCTAAATATAAAATAAGCACACTGACCGGCACACTTTTCAAGCTCGCAGTTCGCAGCTCGTCAGCATATTTATGCCGACGGTGCAAATTGACCAAACTGCTTGATGTGCACATGCAACTCTCTCGATATATAAGTAAATACATAAGACAGCCGCTCCGCTGCCGGCGTCACTGGCAGCGCAGCTACGCGGTCTTTAGCGGTACGATTGAATTGTTAAAATAATTATAATAAGTTAAAACAAAGAAGCATTCAATAAAGAGATGGAAAACCAATCAGACGTGTGTCATTAATTATTATTAAATATACGTTTACATGGTGACCGTGCCGGCGTCACTGGACTCAAGTGGAGACTTTTACAGTTCATTATCGATCGAGTAAAAGCCTATAACATAGAGTTCTCTAGGGTTATTTATTTCCGGGGTTAATTCAAAAGTTGAATTCGTACGTCTGTGTTCTGTCTTTGCAAGATTGCAGGTTTCACAATAATTAATGATATTTTGAATAAGTTTGTGGTAGTCTGGGAAATAATGAGTTTCTTTGAACAGTCGGATCATTTTTTCTATACCTGGATGTATTAATTTAACATGTTGAGTGATGATAAACTCTTTGAATTCAGGGTAGGTTTTAATATCTTTTAATTTTATAATACTTTTTAGAATTTTTAAGTTACTGTGTGGGTTTATCTTATAAAAAAAACCTCTTTACGAGGTAAAAGTCTAGTGACGAAATCATTTTCATGCACCAAAATTTCTGATATCCAATTTTGTGACGAATAATATTAAGGTTTACTTATAAATTACTAAAAAAAAATATTGTCACTCGGCACATTGCGCTAATTTCTTCATATCTAATAAATATTTATTTTTTGCGCAGTGCCGAGTGACAATATTTTTTTTTAGTAATTTATAAGTAAACCTTAATATTATTCGTCACAAAATTGGATATCAGAAATTTTGGTGCATGAAAATGATTTCGTCACTAGACTTTTACCTCGTAAAGAGGTTTTTTTTATAAGATATCAGAAATTTTGGAGTAATATATCAGAAATTTTGAAAATTGCAATATTTGTTGACGGTACAACTTTGTCAAAAGGTGTTTATTGTTTGTACAAGCAAAAACAAACTGTCTGGCAACACTAGTTCCTTTTACAAACATACATGCAAAATTAGAAAAAATCATTACTAGCGTTTTCTCAAAATCGCCAAAATGTAGGAAAAAATACCTTATTTCACCTGTAGCTGTTTACCTTTTAACTTAAAAAAGTTCAAAGTATGCCTAACAGCCCTTTGAAATACCTTTTCAACGATATATAGATCACATCTGTAGCTTTTATCGCTTGGATGCTATGGGGGTTTCAATTTTAGCGTTTTTTAGCGATTTCCCGCTAAACTAGCGATTTTTCGAAAAAGTCGTAAAACAAACGTTTCCATATTTTGATTATAAAATGATTTATCTGCCGCTAAAAGAATTCACCACTTGCAAGCAGTTTATTTCCGCATTACGCTGCGAGTAGTGTACATACTGCATATGTACAAGCAGTAGTGTAAAGGTAAAAGGTATATTCAGTTAATATGTAATATCTTGCCCAAACGAATTTTGACAGATATGTGTTATATGTCAAAAGACGCGGAATAAAATTGCCTATAACATATAACATATTTTTAAGTGATTTGATGTGTAGATTTTTCTTTTTTTATCAAATTATACTTTTGCTTTATTTGCTGGATCTTCTCCTTATCGGGACTAACAGCAAGTTTAAAAATCTTATAATTATAACTTATTTACAGTCTTGACGACTGATTAAGGTCTGGGGGCCCCGATATATTACTGCTGGGCTGGGAGGTCGTTGCGGTGGAGGCGGGTTCGATTGCAAACCCGAGTTAGACGCCTTGCAAGAAGATTTGGATGTGAAGATAGCTTGATGTTGTAGTTCGCCTTCTGTTTTGCTATTTCATCCTTCGCGGTTACAATGTTAAGATCTCTAAGGATGTTCTCGTTCCGAACATACCATGGTGCCCCAGTGATAGTTCTCAGGATCTTGGATTGTGCTCGCTCAGTGATATCAATGCTGCTGTTGCTCGCATTTCCCCATAGCTGCGAACCGTAGGTCCAGATTGGTTTTAGAGTAGAACTGTACAATAGGACCTTGTAGTCCAAGCAAAGGGGAGATCGAGCGTTTAAAAGCCAATGAAGGTTAATGGACTTTAGAGCTAAGTGCGTTTTCTTAGCTTTAATATGTTCATTCCAGGTGAGCCGCCTGTCAAGATGGACTCCAAGGTACGTTACTACATCAGCTTGGGGGAGTTGAGTGTTATACAAAGTTAGCGGAGGGCAGGTTTGCCTGTTGAGGGTAAACGTTACGTGTTTGCACTTTTGTTCGT
Source organism: Drosophila limbata (assembly GCA_963924055.1). Classification (NCBI taxonomy): domain Eukaryota; kingdom Metazoa; phylum Arthropoda; class Insecta; order Diptera; family Drosophilidae; genus Drosophila; species Drosophila limbata. The sequence continues at coordinate 135,888 of CAWUOW010000489.1, forward strand.
TTATTTTAATGCGCCAGTCTGAAAGCCATTTCTCCACTTCCACAAGATGATCAGCTAGTTTTGATGTTGCTTGAATAGGGCATCTGGAACGGCTTAGGATCGCGGTATCGTCAGCAAACGTGGATGTTGTTAGGCTCTCGTTTGTAGGGATGTCCGATGTATAAATGACGTATAAGGTTGGCCCCAGTACGCTGCCTTGAGGAACTCCAGCTTCAATTATGTGGTCGTCAGACGTAGTAACGTTGCATCTCACTGCATAGACTCTATAGACTCGAGTATCTTGTGGGTGTAAACAGGGAGTGTCGTTTTGATTTTGTGCATGAGGCCGTCAAGCCACACTCTATCAAAGGCCTGAGAGACGTCAAGAAATATCGCACTGCAGTATTCCCGGTGCTCGAATGCAGTACGTACTTCTGATGTTATCCGGTTGACTTGCTCGATAGTTCCATGCTTTTCTCTGAAGCCAAATTGATGTGCTGGGATTACATTGTGTGCTCTCAGATAAGGAATTATGCGCAACAGGAGGCATTTTTCAAATAGTTTTGACATGCAGGGTAGTAGGCTTATTGGTCTATACGATGATGGCATTGTATGATCTTTTCCTGGTTTCGGAATCATAATAATGATAGATTTTTTCCATTTGTTAGGGAAATATCCCAGTCTTATGATCGCGTTGAAAAGCTTACAAATGAGGCAAATGGCACAGTTGGGAAGTTCAATAATCATTTTTTGAGTAATTAAATCATACCCTGGAGCCTTCTTTTTTTTTCATTTGCTCTTTGATGACTTTTGCAATTTCTCTTGGGCGAAGCTCAGATGGCACGGAATCGGCTGCAGTTTGAGTTGGAGAAGGTGGTAATACAAAAGAGTTAGTTGCCGGATTTGGTTGAAACACATTACGCAGATGAGCAGCAAATGTGTTGGCCCTGTCTTTATCACTTCTGGCCCAGGAGCCTGAAGAGTTTCTTATAGGGATTACTGTTTCGATTGGCGCACTTAGATTTGGATGAGCCCTCCACAATGGGTGCTTTGTGCTGGTTGGCGATAATTTCTGTATGTACCGACGCTGGGCATCCGCTTCTTCACGCTTTAGAGCTTTGCTGAGCCTGCGTGAGGCATCTTTAAGCCGTTGCTTAGTAGATGGCGAGCGATGTGACTGCCAGTCGCGTCTCAGTCTTCTCTTTTCCAGAACAAGTTGTTCAATTTGAAGATTGGTTTTTTGTTGGTTGTGCTGTGTAGTCACGCTTTGTGGTGTAGAGATCTTGGCTGCAGAGACGAGTATATTTTTAAGTAAATCAGCAGAGCAGTCGATGTCAGCTTCGGTGTTGAACTGTGGGGCTAGATCGAGGTGAGAGCTTACATATTTCTTGTACTTGAGCCAGTTGGTCCTGTGTGTAGTGAGTCTATTTGGATATTCTTCAAGTTCCGGGCATTGAAGAAAGTTGATTAGAACGGGCGAATGGTCGGATGATAGGTCTGAAAGTACTTCGGCATTTATCAGATTGCGTGGAATATTTTTTGTCACAGCGAAGTCTATTAAGTCTGGTTTCCTATTAGGATCTGATGGCCAGTATGTAGGCTTACCCGGGGAGACATAGTTGAGTTTGTTTCTTAGTTGTATTATTGCGTTATATAACTGCTTTCCCTTGGGGGTCACAAGGCGAGAGCCCCAATACGTGTGCTTCGCATTGTAGTCTCCTGCTGCTATAAAACGATTCCCCAGTGTACTGAAGAATTGCATGAATTGAGCTTCAGTGATTGCAAAGTTTGGAGGACAGTATACTGCGGCAATAGTAAGGTTGCTGTTGCCCGATTGTAGGTTTATTGATGTAGCTTGCAAATAGTTTGTTGCATATCTTTTATGAAAATGATGTTTGATTCTATTTCTAATTAAAATACCCGTTCCACCGTGTGCTTTTCCATCCGGATGATCTGTGCCGTAGAATAAATAACCGCGTATTTGGAAGTTGTATTTGTTAGTGAGATGCGTGTCTGAGAGCAGCATTACGTCGATGTGTTTGTCGTATAGAAAATGAGTTAGCTCAAGTTTATGCCGTGAAACACCGTTTGCGTTCCACATTGAAATTCTTAGGGCCGCCATTGATTATTTTGACTGTTGAGATGCAAGCATCTGTATCAATGTGTTTTGATTTTGCATAAGGTTTTGCATAGTTGTTTTCATAAAGGATACAAAGTCCATCATACTTTGTTGCAGACTGAAAATCATCATTTCTATATATCGAGCTTTGAGGCTGCTGCTGAACGCTTGCCAAGTTTGGCTCTGCTTGGATTACATTTGGGAGCGATGTTGAAGGAGTTGGTTTGTTTATGCCTGATTTTACCGCGCTGGCGTAAGAGAAGCCATTGATAGTGTTGATGGGGCCAAATGAGGACCTGGCTGTTTTGGCAAAGAAGACATCGGGTGTTGTTTGAGATGGTATAATTGCGTTTGACATGTGCTGGGAACGCGTTGGTGGAACCCGCCGCATACGGGATTTCAATTCTTTATACACAGGACAACCTTTGTAGTTAGCTGTGTGATTTCCACCACAGTTTCCACACTTTTTTGTGCTGGGATCCTCTTTATTGACTTGGCAATGGTCAGATCCATGGGAGTCTCCACAGGCAACGCATACTGACCGAAGCGTGCAGTAAGTCTTAGTATGCCCATATTCCTGACAGTTTGAGCACTGTACTGGATCGTTACGTTTGTGTGGCTCTTCAACCGTGATTCGGCGATGCAACAAGAGCTGAAGTTTGTAGATTGGGTGGACTTCGTTTTTTTTCAAAGTTTTGCTATCTGGTTCTAGCTCAACTTTGAAGAGAGGTTGAGGTTTTTTGTTTTTATTTATAATATTCGATACTCTCGCAGCATGGAAACCTTTTTCTTTTAGAGCACTTGTAATTTCAGCAGAAGTGACATCCGGTTCTATACCTTTGAGGATCACCTGCAGGCCTTTGCTACTTTTCAGTTGGTACGTGTAGAAATTCTTCTTGGTCTCAGTGAGGTAATTGGTGGCCGTACGAAATTCTTTTTCAGTTTTGGCTTGCAGTTTTATTTCATGAATATTCCCCTTTGTAAGAGGAATGACATGAAAGTTGCCGTTTCCAATAAGTTCAACAAATTTATTTACAAGCGCATTGGATATCTTCTCCCGAATGTATATTGGTGGAGGCTTTGGATTTCTTGGAGCCCCTTGTCCTACTTCGGTTAGCTGCTCATCATCAGCCAGCGCAACAAACCTTTTGCTGTTGTTTGTTGATTCCACAGTTGCGTGGGTTGTGTTAGTGCAGTTAATTTTGGTTACGTTGCCTCGAATTTTTTGAGGGCTTAGTTTTCGCTTTATTTGTATATAGCGATCCATTCCGGTTTGTATAGTCGCTGTTTTTGGCGCTGCGCTTACAAGCGAAGCAATGTTGGAAAGAGCTATTGCTTGCTTAGAGTTAGATGGTAACTCTGCTGACATCGTTACAGTTGCCGATGGCGTAGCGTTAGATGCAGCAACTTTTGAGGGCGACGTTGGCTCTACTTGGTCTGGATGCGGGGTATTGGGCAGTGGGGAGGCACACTCTTCGCTCCAGGTCTTGTGACCTGCGCTTGGCAAAGCTGGGGAACAAGAACGGGATCTCTCGTTGTCAGCTGATAAAAGTGAACTTTTTGGTTTATTTACTTCAGAGACGAAGCTGAAGTACGCGTTGTTTTTCTGTATTGACAGACGCCGCTCGTCTTGCTCACGTTGACGTTGAGATCGTGTATCTTTTTGGTTCATATTTAAATTTAAATTTAAATTTTGGCGCGCGGTTGTCAGAGTCTAGCGATCTGGCAACACTCCTTCGAGCATCAACTGACTGGCAACTCTGTGCACAATGTTTACGCCGATCAGCTGGTTTTCACGTGTATTCACTTTGTAAATAAACTGTATTTAACAATAATGCGCTTATAACAGTGAATAGTAAGCAGTCCAGACACCAAACGAGCAATTAGGCATCGCGCGAGGTGGCTCTCGGCCTATTATCGGATATTTACCGCACCTTATCGCGATTTAAACTGTGTTTTATTCGGAGCGCTCGCAAAAACACGTCTGCACGAGCTGCCAGGTGGAAATCAAATTTTTTTTTTCTTAAATCGCTAAAATGTGGGAAAAAATACCTTATTTCACCTGTAGCTGTTTACCTTTTTATTTAAAAAAAAACTTTGAAGGTATGACTGAAAGCCCTTCAAAATACCTTTTCAACGATGTATATATCACATCTGTAGCTTCTATCGTTTGGATGCTATAGGGGTTTCAATTTTAGCGGTTTTTAGCGATTTCCCGCTAAACTAGCTATTTTTCGAAAAAGTCGTAGAACAAACGTTTCTATATTTTTGGGCGGGAACAAGTCCTCATTCAAACTTTTAAGCTAAATTAACGATTTGATCCAAACAAACAAACAAACAGACAAACAGACAAACTGACTTTTCATCTCATTTTCAGAAGGCCACTAAAAATTTCAAAATTAATTATCTTTTGAACCAGTTGTCGGATTTTGAGGATCGAGGTGTCATTCGACGCGTATTTTTTATTAGAATAGTAAAAAAATATAAAAAAATTCAGAAAGGCTCCAACGGCCCCATTTGCTCCAATCATTTAAATTTTGCCCCTCCCACTTACACCTGTTTATCTCACGAACCAGGTGAGTTTTCAAAAGTCTTAGTATGCACATTTGTAAGTTTTATTGATACCTTTCGATCGGTATATAACTCGACCTGATCGGACAGTCATAGCAAATTTTCCATTCTTCCTGTGTATATATGCTAGTCGCCTTTCGCACCCTTCGTGCTGCTTTCGTCACTAGTTTTATAATACTTTTTAGAATTTTTAAGTTACTGTGTGGGTTTATAATGTCTTGATATGCTTGTTGGAAAATTAAAAAATCTTTGTCATTTTCGATGTAAGTTACGCTATTCGATCTTTTGCTTTTGAATCTGTGATTTCTGTGTATTTATTTTTTATTTTTGTTGTAGTGAAATACTTTTCATTACATTACTATTTGATCTATAGTATCTTTTACAAATTCAATTTGTCTCGAAAAATGATTTAAAGGTTTCTCGGTGATTTGAATGTAATTTTCACTACTATCTGATGCGCTGTGTATTGTTGCTGCTGTTGAAATATTTTCTTCTTCTTCTTCTTCATTTTCGATGTAAGTTACGCTATTCGATCTTTTGCTTTTGAATCTGTGATTTCTGTGTATTTATTTTTTATTTTTGTTTTAGTTAAATACTTTTCATTACATTACTATTTGATCTATGGTATCTTTTACAAATTTTATTTGTCTCGAAAAATGATTTAAAGGTTTCTCGGTGATTTGAATGTAATTTTCACTTCTTTCTGATACGCTGTGTATTGTTGCTGCTGTTGAAATATTTTCTTCTTCTTCTTCTTCTTAGACCATGTTTTCTTCTAGTTTAACACGAGAGAGGGCGCCTGCTACAAAATTTAGTTTTCCTTCCAGGTACTTTATCTTAAAATTGTATTCGCTGAGTTGTATTCTCCAACGCTGTAATTATACCCGTTACTTATTAAAAATAAGTGTTTGTATTGGTGGTGTCGCAAAGAATAAATGCACTTTTAATTTGAAAATAGAACTTTATTTTTTTCCCTTTGAGTTGCACTTCGTGTGCTGTGGCGGTCGGATAGTAGAATGTAAGTAAGTATGTATGTGTATTAAAAGTGACATATGTTTATGTAAATTAAAGAGCATGTAAAATATGGAGAGTAACATACATATGCAAGTGGAATGCTAATGCTAGCGTCAATGTTATTTACATTTCGGAAACTTAACATATGTATGTATAATGAACAGCTGGCTTCGACATACTCCCCCCCTTGCAATGTATTGCAAGTGGATCTACTGGCCACATGTGCCGGATAGCACCCACCCAAAGGCCGTGTTTTGGGCCATTGGCAGACCGTTGGTGCTCGGTAGAATCCCGGGTTGGATAATGTGAGGATACACATCGGCACCAAGCACCAGCGAGACCGTGGCAGGGCGAAACCAGTGATCGTCAGCGAGGACCACGCTCTTGAATTGCTCCGGAACGTCACGCTCAACTTGCCTCATAGGAGTGCGACAACATAGTTGAGAATCAACTTGCAAGAGGATTTCTCGCACGAAGTTGGACGTTCTCGATCGGAGAACCGCAGTGCAGACACCTTCCACACCAACGCGGGTGACGGATAGCCCGAAGGCATTTGCCAAAGATGCGTTGATGCGGCTGGTCGGACTGCACGGGTCGATCAGAGCTCGCGTCTCGAAAGTTTTCACTCCGTTGTCGAGCAGAATTACTGCCGTCGGCAGGATGCTTACAGCCTTGTGCTGGAGCAGTGACGTGAGCGACGTCCTCAGTGCGTCTGTGCGAGGTGCCGAAGGGGAGTGACGCCGAGATGCTGGAGTGGAGGGAGATCGCCGCCGAGATGCTGGTGGTGAAGGAGATCGTGGCTCTGACGACGTTCGCGGCGTGGTTTCTCGTCTTGAGGGGCGAGCCTCACGCACTTCCTTGAAGTGGAGCAAAGTGTGGTGGTCTCCGTCGCACTTTTTGCAACGCCCGTTGCTGCGGCAGGATTGCCCGGAGTGCTGGTGGGCCAGGCAGTTGGGGCAGTACTTGTTGACAAGCACTGCTCGAAGGCGCTTCTCTGCCGTCAGCCGCAGGAAACGCTGGCACTTTCGCAGGGCGTGCACTCCTCGACAAACTCGGCACCGGAATGAGTTTGTTCCGATGGGGCGGGCATACTGCGTGGATTTGCGTGCTGGCATCGTGCGTGTTTGGAAACTAAAAAATAGTGAAAGACATATTAAGTGTGGACGAAAAATCTTGACAGAAAATACACGGAGGTTAGTAGGACAGCACAGGCAGGTTGCTCTCTTAAAATTAGGATAAACTTTGAGACGGATCTTCGGATGAAGACGGCCCTGGAATACTGTCCTCCATGGGAAGGAGAATCAACTTCGCGACGGGCCTTCTGATGACGCCACGGACAGTGAGCACATCGACCACACGTACGTTGTCGTCGTCTCCGGGACATGTGAGGTGAATGCGACCAAGGCGCCATTCGTTCACTGGAATGTTGTCCTCCTTAACGACAACCATGTCACCGACTTGCAAGTTACGGGATGGTAACTGCCATTTGGTTCGCTTGTGCAGCTCCTTAAGGTACTCATTTTTCCATCGGAAACAGAATTGTTGATGAAGAGCCTTAAGACGTTGCCAGCGGTTCAGGATGGAAGTGGCCTTTTCATTGATTTCTGGTTCGGATACAGAAATAAGTGGCCCTCCTGTCAGGAAATGGCCTGGAGTTAAAGCCAACAGGTCAGTGGAGTCTTCCGACATTGGAGAAATCGGACGAGAGTTCAGACAAGCTTCGATTTTTGCCAAGAGAGTTGAAAGTTCTTCGAACGTATACTTGACAGTGGATGTGGACTTGTAAAACAGGGCCTTGAAACTTTTGACCCCTGCTTCCCATAGTCCGCCCATGTGTGGGGCGCTCGGTGGATTAAAGTGCCAGGAGAGGCTTTGATGGCTGTGTTTGGATATGACCCCAGTTCGTATCGCTTCGAGGAAATCTCGCGACAGAACCTTTTCCGCCCCGACAAAGGTTTTGCCGTTGTCGGAGTGCATGCGCTTGGGACAGCCTCGTCGGGCCACAAATCGGGAAAAGGCAGCCAGGAACTTCTCGGTGGTGAGGTCGGAAGTGGCTTCGAGATGAATGGCTTTTGTGCTGAAGCACACAAAAACGCAAACATAGCCCTTTGTGATCCAGCATGCGCGGCCGGTATAATTCTTGACCTCGAAGGGTCCAGCAAAGTCGACGCCTGTATGTGTAAAGGGTCTTGAGAAAGTTGCTCTCTCCGTGGGCAAGTCCCCCATCATTTGTGTCTGTAGCCTCTTGCGGTAAATTACACAGACCTTGCAGGAATTGATGATGGATTTGACTAGGACCTTGAGTTTTGGAATCCAGAACTTGGATCGGATAAGGCGCATAACTAGTTGGTTTCCCCCATGCAAGGATATGCGGTGGGTGAAACGGACCAAAAGTTTTGCAAACATGGATGAGTAGGGGATAATGATTGGCTGGCTCTCATCATAATTCAAGGAATGGGATGCCCTCACGCGTCCGCATGCCCTCAAGACACCTTTGCTGTCAAGAAAAGGGTTCAAGTTTCTAATAGAACTTGAGACAGGAATTTGCTGCTTTGTGAGCAAACAGCCATACTCTTTTGCGTAATCTCTCCGCTGAGTGAGGATGCAAAGTTGCTCCTGAGCTATGGATAGTTCATTGGAGCTGAGCTCAACTGGACGTGGAAAGGACGAAACCCGGCATCCATTTATAAAACGGAGTACATAGGCAGTAACGCGAAGCGCTCTATGGAAATCAGAAAACCTGCCAAGAAAGTCCGGAGTCGAAGGCGTTTTCGCGAGATTACACTTAATAGTGCGCTGCTCGACGCAAGTGTCTGGGATAGAAGCAGACGAAATTGGCCACTGGTCCTGAGCCAGGTGAAGCCATTCTGGCCCATGCCACCACAGAGCGTTATCTATAAGCTCTTGTGGCAGGACCCCTCTACTGGCTAGATCTGCCGGGTTGTGCTCGGATCGAACGTGTGACCATTTGCTGGAATCGCTGACTTGCGTAACTTTTGCCACTCTGTTGGCCACAAAAGCTGTCCACTTGCACGGTGGTTTGTTCAGCCAGGCCAGCACGATCGTTGAGTCTGTCCAGTAGAACGTTTCGAAATTGGCAGCTGGAAGTTGGTGGAGAAGTGCTGAGGAAAGTTCAGCCAATAGAACAGCGCCGCAAAGTTCTAGGCGCGGCACCGACAGCGATTTAACAGGGGCAACCCTAGTCTTTGCTGTCAGAAGATGGGTGGTCACCTTGTTGGCAACTTCAACGCGGACGTAGATTGCTGCCCCATACGCACGCTCCGACGAATCGCAGAACCCGTGGTACTGCAGTTTCATCTGGGGCTGGAACTGTAACCATCTTGGGATGCGGATATTCCTTAGAGCAGGATAGCTCCTAAGGTATTCCTGCCATTTGTTGATGAGATCAGCTGGCAAAGGCTGGTCCCACTCCAATTCTTTGAGCCAGATTTCCTGCATGAAAATCTTGGCCCGGATGACGAAAGGCGCCAGCCACCCGGCTGGGTCGAACAGTTTTGAAATTTGAGAGAGGACCTCCCGCTTCGTGTAGGACTCCTGATGGAGAACTTCAGACGGCCTGAAAAAGAACTCATCCGTATGGGCCTGCCAGCGTATGCCCAGGGTCTTCGCTGTGCTGGAATCCTCGATTTCCAGGAACTCCTCGCACAGCCGGTGCTCTTTAGGGATATCCTTGAGGACGCCCTTGGAGTTGGAAGTCCATTTCCTGAGCGGAAAGCCAGCGCTGTCTAACGCATCACGAAGTTCCGCAATCGTCGTAATTGCGCTTTCCCTTGTATGTGTCCCTGCGAGGACGTCATCGACGTACATGCAATCGGAAATGACGCTACTTGCGAGAGGATACTGCAAGCTCACGTCTTGGGCGAGTTGGCGGAGGACTCTGAGTGCCAGAAATGGGGCACAATTCACTCCAAATGTGACTGTGCTTAGTTCAAAATCCCCGATCTCGCCATCTGCCTTTCGGAAAAGAATCCGTTGAAACGGAGTGTGTTCGGGGTCCACCAGGATCTGGCGATACATTTTCGTGATGTCAGCGTTGAAGACATACCGAAAATATCGCCACTTAAGAATCTGCATAGTGAGATCGGACTGAAGAATGGGTCCTGGATGAAGAATATCATTCAGGCTCTTGCCATTTGAGGATGGACAAGATGCGTTAAAAACTACTCGAACCTTAGTCGTGGTGCTGTCAGGTTTAAAGACAGCGTGGTGTGGCAAATAGAAATTGCATTTGGCGGAGTAGCCATGTGGAGTAACTGGTTTCATGTGACCTAAATCGAGATACTCTTGGAGCACGGAATTGTACTGCTCTTTTAAAGGGACGTTTCTGGATAAACGACTCTCGTTTTTGAGGAATTGAGCAAGCGCAATTGATCTAGAATGGCCCAAATCGATATTGTTAGGATTTCGGAATGGAAGAGTGACCACATATCTGCCACATTCGTTCCGTGAAGTTGTTCGAACAAAGTTTGACTCACAGAAGGAATCAGCGTCCTTGACCAACTTAGTTGGAATATCCTCCACCTCCCAAAATTTGGAGAGAAGACTATCGAGCTTCGCTCCTTCACTGACCGAAATTCGCGTTGTGAAAGAGGAAATGGAATTAGGCACGATCTTTGAAACTGGGCCGGTAAGGATCCAGCCGAAAACTGTTTCCTGCCCAAGGAGTGAGCCGCAGATATTCGGATAGGAGCCGCTTAAAATCACGGATGGAAGGATATCCGCTCCGATGAGAACATCAATCTGCGAACTACGATAGAACGATGGATCGGCTAGTTCGATAGTAGGGAGATTCTTCAATGAACTTTGCGGGATTGTGTATGAAGGCAAATTACCTGCCAATTGAGGGAGAACAAACGCTGAAGTTTCGATACGCAATCTCGGTTTCGTCGAAGAGCCAATATGGAAATGGCATAGCTTTTGAGTTTGGGCTGCAATTGCCTGATTGAGCCCTGAGACTTGCGCGTGTACGGATTGGAAAGGCAACTTTATCGTTTGGAATAATCGTTCAGAAATGAAAGTGGCTTCAGATCCTGAGTCGATCAGAGCACGAGCGGTATATGTAGCTCCCAAATGGCATACATTTATGACCGCTGTGCCGAGGAGAACACCTTGGCTGTTCGCAGCAAAATAATTCTGAACATTTGCTGTTGACTGAATTGGAGTGGACTGTATATTGGAATTAGAAGGTTGCCAAGAAGCAGCGTTCTCATTTAACGTAGTCACAGGATTGGATGTCGAAGAGGCGGCTTCGCCTCGATGCAGTAGAGTGTTGTGCCGACCCTTGCATGTAAAACAATTGTGCGCACTCGTGCATTCTCGCAATTGATGGCCTCTCGCGAAACAGTTCAAGCAGAGCTTTTTCTGCTTAATATATGTCCCCCGTTCATTGACAGACATCTGCAAAAAACGAGGACACAAGCGGACTGGATGATTTTCCTTGGAGCACAAATCGCACGTTTTGCTTTTCATGCTAACCTTTGCCTCGAAAGAATTCAACCTCTTAGAGCCTGCGTTATTACGGGAGGCTGAATTGGAAACGCTCTGAGAGTTGGAAGTAGGTTTTAAATCCTCTATCTGCTCTAAGGTGCGATAGCGCTCATTAAGGAAGCAGTCCAAATCGCTCCAAGTCGGAATCCCGGAGTTCTTTGATAAGGATTGCTCCCAAAGAGACACAGTAAGCTTAGGAAGCTTGGATGTGCACAGGAAAACCAGAATGCAATCTGCGAACGAGGAAGATGTGGAAATTTCGGAGTGCTCAAGTGCTGTTAAGCATCGTTGGATGGTGCTATGAAGATCCTTTATTGCTGCACCTGATTCGCTATTAACCGAGGGCAGGTTAAAAAGAATCTTGAGCTGGCTCGTGACAAGTAGCCGCTTGTTAGCGTATCGTTCGCTGAGCGCATTCCACGCGGATGCGAAACCATCATTCGTCAGTGGAAATTTGGCGATAATATCGTTGGCTTCACCCGCGGTTTTGGTGTTGAGATGATACAACTTCTCAACTGGAGTCAACCTTGGATTGTTGATATATATTGCCGTAAAAAGATCACGGAACGTGGGCCAACGCAAATAGTCTCCATGGAACACTTCTGTGTCGCACGGAGGGAGACGACAGCCCCCGGAATAGGAAAGTTGCGCTGGTACGACTTGTGTGGCTGGCACAGCTGCCCGACTGATTTGCCCTTTTAATTTGGAAATACACCTTTCGTATACGATGTAGCAGTGATCGTATTTGGACTCCATCGCTGGCACATCGTTACTGCCCGCTTCTTGGCTGAGTGCTTTTGAGCACACTTCGTACTCCGCCTCGACTTTATCCCACAGGATTTGTAGACGATCTCGACGGACCTCAAATGTGAAGATATTGTCATCGTCGGACGGGGGAGTGTTGACGCGGGACTCAAACTGGCAAAGTTTGTCGGTTACGGAGATGAAGCTGGATAACGCCATTGTGGAAGCCGAAGATGACGCTTTTCCAATGGATCTGGTTTTTACCGGACTACGTTGAGAGTACCCTGCCTTTGAAGCGAGTGCAGAGGGTTCACGCTTGGGTTTTATGGATCCTGTGTTGGATGATGTCCTTAAGGCTGAAGCTGGCGAAACCGAAAGACGAGGAGTGGAAGCTGATTTCGGCTTGTCGACTGGTCTGAAGGAACCTTTTGTATCAGAAGGCGTTCGCGTGCCCGATGGGGTAGAAGAAGCAGAAGAGCGACGCGCAGTGCTAGCGGTTGGGACGGTAAGCTGATCCTTAGCTGTTCGATCTGTCCCCTTTGACCCTTCTGACATAATATGTTTCCAAACTTCAAAGGAATATACTTCTTTCCTTTTTTCCCTAAGTGTCAGATACCCGAAAGCGAAACCAAAAAAGCCAATAGAAAGGATGGAGAGAGGCTGCTGGGTATGCGATGAATTTTACCACAATGAATTATTGTAATTTGGATTTTTTTTTTCCTTTTTATATATTGGAACACAGGAGAGTGATAATAACAAGAAAAGGAGATAATCACTTAACCAAAAAAATCCCAAAGACTCAACTGGATGCAGTTTTCTAATAAATTGTATATATTAAAAAAAATGTTCAAATTGGATTATTACCCTTTTTTTAAATAAAGAAAATAAATTTTATTTAAAAAAGGAAACGGAATATTTGTTTTTTTTTTGTTTGTATTTAGTTTGACAAAACGCAATGGAAACGACGATATTTTGTAAACGATGATTTTCACTGGATAAGTGACCGATGAATCGATTGGACAGTAAGCATCGATTGATTGCGATGAGTGCAGCTGCTGATCTCGATTGCGTCTATCGATAGCTTCGTTTGTTTACGTTTTGGAATTATGCGCGAGTGGAATAAAGTTGATAATATAATACTTATTAACTTAATATAGCTGAGTGGAATAAGTATTGTATTACATGCAATATTTTGGAACGCGCCTAATGTTTTCGATCAGCTGATGTATTTGTGTTTTATGTGTGGAAATGTTTGTGGTTGCCGGCATATGCATGTGTACATATATGTATGTATGCAGCACAAAAATATGTGAACATATGTGCGTATGTAAATATGTTATCACTTGTTGCTGCTTAGTGCCGGCGATATTGTAGTTGCGTAAATGTTTTGTAGAAATGTGTTAGTGTAATAATATAATATAATATAATATGCATGCACTAAAATGTTCAAAATGTAATTTAAGTGTTCAGTGGAATTGGGACTAATCAACCCTTGTATATATGTACATACATACGCCACTATGTGTGTGTCATATGTAAGTACATATGTATGTATGTCACAACGTAGGCGGCAATGACAAAAAAAAATGCAATAATATTTAGGAGAAAATATACTGCAAAACGAGAAGAAAATTGAAGAAAGTTGTGAATAATATTCAGGATAGAATATTATTATGTGGTGTATTCGCCGTATATGCTGCAATGGAGAACGAAGCTGTGGGAATGGACCATGTAAGTACATACACACA
>CAWUOW010000491.1:0-35811 GCA_963924055.1 Drosophila limbata
AAAACTCCCATAAGTTCGCAGAAACTCAACCGATTAACATGCGGAATGTCTTTTTGTTCATAATTTTGCGTCAATATTAATAAATTAACTAAACAAAGTGAGTTTTGTAAAAAAAGTGTTTTTGAAAAATTTCATCGAACCCCCCTTCATGGCTTATGATCAAAAACTACGAAATTTGAAAACTCCGATAAGTTCGCAGAAACTCAAGCGATTAACATGCGTAATGTCTTTTTGTTCATAGTTTTTCGTCAATATTAATAAACTGACTCAAAAATATGAGTTTTGTAAAAAAAGTGTTTTTGAAAAATTTCATCGAACCCCCCTTCATGGCTTATGATCAAAAACTACGAAATTTGAAAACTCCGATAAGTTTGCAGAAACTCAACCGATTAACATGCGGAATGTCTTTTTGTTCAAAATTTTGCGTCAATATTAATAAACTGACTCAAAAATATGAGTTTTGTAAGAAAAGTGTTTTTGAAAAATTTCATCGAGCCCCCCTTCATGGCTTATGATCAAAAACTACGAAATTTGAAAACTCCCATAAGTTCGCAGAAACTCAACCGATTAACATGCGGAATGTCTTTTTGTTCATAATTTTGCGTCAATATTAATAAATTGACTAAACAAAGTGAGTTTTGTAAAAAAAGTGTTTTTGAAAAATTTCATCGAACCCCCCTTCATGGCTTATGATCAAAAACTACGAAATTTGAAAACTCCGATAAGTTCGCAGAAACTCAACCGATTAACATGCGGAATGTCTTTTTGTTCATAATTTTGCGTCAATATTAATAAATTGACTAAACAAAGTGAGTTTTGTAAAAAAAGTGTTTTTGAAAAATTTCACCGAACCCCCCTTCATGGCTTATGATCAAAAACTACGAAATTTGAAAACTCCGATAAGTTCGCAGAAACTCAAGCGATTAACATGCGGAATGTCTTTTTGTTCATAATTTTGCGTCAATATTAATAAACTGACTCAAAAATATGAGTTTTGTAAAAAAAGTGTTTTTGAAAAATTTCATCGAACCCCCCTTCATGGCTTATGATCAAAAACTACGAAATTTGAAAACTCCCATAAGTTCGCAGAAACTCAACCGATTAATATGCGGAATGTCTTTTTGTTCAAAATTTTGCGTCAATATTAATAAATTGACTCAACAATCTGAGTTTTGTAAAAAAAGTGTTTTTGAAAAATTTCATCGAACCCCCCTTCATGGCTTATGATCAAAAACTACGAAATTTGAAAACTCCCATAAGTTCGCAGAAACTCAACTGATTAACATGCGGAATGTCTTTTTGTTCATAATTTTGCGTCAATATTAATAAACTGACTCAAAATATGAGTTTTGTAAAAAAAGTGTTTTTGAAAAATTTCATCGAACCCCCCTTCATGGCTTATGATCAAAAACTACGAAATTTGAAAACTCCGATAAGTTCGCAGAAACTCAAGCGATTAACATGCGTAATGTCTTTTTGTTCATAGTTTTGCGTCAATATTAATAAACTGACTCAAAAATATGAGTTTTGTAAAAAAAGTGTTTTTGAAAAATTTCATCGAACCCCCCTTCATGGCTTATGATCAAAAACTACGAAATTTGAAAACTCCGATAAGTTCGCAGAAACTCAACCGATTAACATGCGGAATGTCTTTTTGTTCAAAATTTTGCGTCAATATTAATAAACTGACTCAAAAATATGAGTTTTGTAAGAAAAGTGTTTTTGAAAAATTTCATCGAACCCCCCTTCATGGCTTATGATCAAAAACTACGAAATTTGAAAACACCCATAAGTTCGCAGAAACTCAACCGATTAACATGCGGAATGTCTTTTTGTTCATAATTTTGCGTCAATATTAATAAATTGACTAAACAAAGAGAGTTTTGTAAAAAAAGTGTTTTTGAAAAATTTCATCGAATCCCCCTTCATGGCTTATGATCAAAAACTACGAAATTTGAAAACTCCGATAAGTTCGCAGAAACTCAACCGATTAACATGCGGAATGTCTTTTTGTTCATAATTTTGCGTCAATATTAATAAATTGACTAAACAAAGTGAGTTTTGTAAAAAAAGTGTTTTTGAAAAATTTCATCGAACCCCCCTTCATGGCTTATGATCAAAAACTACGAAATTTGAAAACTCCCATAAGTTCGCAGAAACTCAACCGATTAACATGCGGAATGTCTTTTTGTTCATAATTTTGCGTCAATATTAATAAACTGACTCAAAAATATGAGTTTTGTAAAAAAAGTGTTTTTGAAAAATTTCATCGAACCCCCCTTCATGGCTTATGATCAAAAACTACGAAATTTGAAAACTCCGATAAGTTCGCAGAAACTCAACCGATTAACATGCGGATTGTCTTTTTGTTCAAAATTTTGCGTCAATATTAATAAATTGACTCAACAATCTGAGTTTTGTAAAAAAAGTGTTTTTGAAAAATTTCATCGAACCCCCCTTCATGGCTTATGATCAAAAACTACGAAATTTGAAAACTCCGATAAGTTCGCAGAAACTCAACCGATTAACATGCGGAATGTCTTTTTGTTCATAATTTTGCGTCAATATTAATAAACTGACTCAAAAATATGAGTTTTGTAAAAAAAATGTTTTTGAAAAATTTCATCGAACCCCCCTTGATGGCTTATGATCAAAAACTACGAAACTTGAAAACTCCCATAAGTTCGCAGAAACTCAACCGATTAACATGCGGAATGTCTTTTTGTTCAAAATTTTGCGTCAATATTAATAAATTGACTCAACAATCTGAGTTTTGTAAAAAAAGTGTTTTTGAAAAATTTCATCGAACCCCCCTTCATGGCTTATGATCAAAAACTACGAAATTTGAAAACTCCCATAAGTTCGCAGAAACTCAACCGATTAACATGCGGAATGTCTTTTTGTTCATAATTTTGCGTCAATATTAATAAATTAACTAAACAAAGTGAGTTTTGTAAAAAAAGTGTTTTTGAAAAATTTCACCGAACCCCCCTTCATGGCTTATGATCAAAAACTACGAAATTTGAAAACTCCGATAAGTTCGCAGAAACTCAAGCGATTAACATGCGGAATGTCTTTTTGTTCATAATTTTGCGTCAATATTAATAAACTGACTCAAAAATATGAGTTTTGTAAAAAAAGTGTTTTTGAAAAATTTCATCGAACCCCCCTTCATGGCTTATGATCAAAAACTACGAAATTTGAAAACTCCGATAAGTTCGCAGAAACTCAACCGATTAACATGCGGAATGTCTTTTTGTTCAAAATTTTGCGTCAATATTAATAAATTGACTCAACAATCTGAGTTTTGTAAAAAAAGTGTTTTTGAAAAATTTCATCGAACCCCCCTTCATGGCTTATGATCAAAAACTACGAAATTTGAAAACTCCGATAAGTTCGCAGAAACTCAACCGATTAACATGCGGAATGTCTTTTTGTTCATAATTTTGCGTCAATATTAATAAACTGACTCAAGAATATGAGTTTTGTAAAAAAAGTGTTTTTGAAAAATTTCATCGAACCCCCCTTCATGGCTTATGATCAAAAACTACGAAATTTGAAAACTCCGATAAGTTCGCAGAAACTCAACCGATTAACATGCGGAATGTCTTTTTGTTCAAACTTTTGCGTCAATATTAATAAATTGACTCAACAATCTGAGTTTTGTAAAAAAAGTGTTTTTGAAAAATTTCATCGAACCCCCCTTCATGGCTTATGATCAAAAACTACGAAATTTGAAAACTCCGATAAGTTCGCAGAAACTCAACCGATTAACATGCGGAATGTCTTTTTGTTCATAATTTTGCGTCAATATTAATAAACTGACTCAAAAATATGAGTTTTGTAAAAAAAGTGTTTTTGAAAAATTTCATCGAACCCCCCTTGATGGCTTATGATCAAAAACTACGAAATTTGAAAACTCCCATAAGTTCACAGAAACTCAACCGATTAACATGCGGAATGTCTTTTTGTTCAAAATTTTGCGTCAATATTAATAAATTGACTCAACAATCTGAGTTTTGTAAAAAAAGTGTTTTTGAAAAATTTCATTGAACCCCCCTTCATGGCTTATGATCAAAAACTACGAAATTTGAAAACTCCCATAAGTTCGCAGAAACTCAACCGATTAACATGCGGAATGTCTTTTTGTTCATAATTTTGCGTCAATATTAATAAATTGACTAAACAAAGTGAGTTTTGTAAAAAAAGTGTTTTTGAAAAATTTCATCGAACCCCCTTCATGGCTTATGATCAAAAACTACGAAATTTGAAAACTCCCATAAGTTCGCAGAAACTCAACCGATTAACATGCGGAATGTCTTTTTGTTCATAATTTTGCGTCAATATTAATAAACTGACTCAAAAATATGAGTTTTGTAAGAAAAGTGTTTTTGAAAAATTTCATCGAACCCCCCTTCATGGCTTATGATCAAAAACCACTAAATTTGAAAACTCCCATAAGTTCGCAGAAACTCAACCGATTAACATGCGGAATGTCTTTTTGTTCATAATTTTGCGTCAATATTAATAAATTGACTAAACAAAGTGAGTTTTGTAAAAAAAGTTTTTTTGAAAAATTTCACCGAACCCCCCTTCATGGCTTATGATCAAAAACTACGAAATTTGAAAACTCCGATAAGTTCGCAGAAACTCAAGCGATTAACATGCGGAATGTCTTTTTGTTCATAATTTTGCGTCAATATTAATAAACTGACTCAAAAATATGAGTTTTGTAAAAAAAGTGTTTTTGAAAAATTTCATCGAACCCCCCTTCATGGCTTATGATCAAAAACTACGAAATTTGAAAACTCCGATAAGTTCGCAGAAACTCAAGCGATTAACATGCGGAATGTCTTTTTGTTCAAAATTTTGCGTCAATATTAATAAATTGACTCAACAATCTGAGTTTTGTAAAAAAAGTGTTTTTGAAAAATTTCATCGAACCCCCCTTCATGGCTTATGATCAAAAACTACGAAATTTGAAAACTCCGATAAGTTCGCAGAAACTCAACCGATTAACATGCGGAATGTCTTTTTGTTCATAATTTTGCGTCAATATTAATAAATTGACTAAACAAAGTGAGTTTTGTAAAAAAAGTGTTTTTGAAAAATTTCACCGAACCCCCCTTCATGGCTTATGATCAAAAACTACGAAATTTGAAAACTCCGATAAGTTCGCAGAAACTCAAGCGATTAACATGCGGAATGTCTTTTTGTTCATAATTTTGCGTCAATATTAATAAACTGACTCAAAAATATGAGTTTTGTAAAAAAAGTGTTTTTGAAAAATTTCATCGAACCCCCCTTCATGGCTTATGATCAAAAATTACGAAATTTGAAAACTCCCATAAGTTCGCAGAAACTCAACCGATTAACATGCGGAGTGTCTTTTTGTTCAAAATTTTGCGTCAATATTAATAAATTGACTCAACAATCTGAGTTTTGTAAAAAAAGTGTTTTTGAAAAATTTCATCGAACCCCCCTTCATGGCTTATGATCAAAAACTACGAAATTTGAAAACTCCCATAAGTTCGCAGAAACTCAACTTACTAACATGCGGAATGTCTTTTTGTTCATAATTTTGCGTCAATATTAATAAACTGACTCAAAATATGAGTTTTGTAAAAAAAGTGTTTTTGAAAAATTTCATCGAACCCCCCTTCATGGCTTATGATCAAAAACTACGAAATTTGAAAACTCTCATAAGTTCGCAGAAACTCAAGCGATTAACATGCGTAATGTCTTTTTGTTCATAGTTTTGCGTCAATATTAATAAACTGACTCAAAAATATGAGTTTTGTAAAAAAAGTGTTTTTGAAAAATTTCATCGAACCCCCCTTCATGGCTTATGATCAAAAACTACGAAATTTGAAAACTCCGATAAGTTCGCAGAAACTCAACCGATTAACATGCGGAATGTCTTTTTGTTCAAAATTTTGCGTCAATATTAATAAACTGACTCAAAAATATGAGTTTTGTAAGAAAAGTGTTTTTGAAAAATTTCATCGAACCCCCCTTCATGGCTTATGATCAAAAACTACGAAATTTGAAAACACCCATAAGTTCGCAGAAACTCAACCGATTAACATGCGGAATGTCTTTTTGTTCATAATTTTGCGTCAATATTAATAAATTGACTAAACAAAGAGAGTTTTGTAAAAAAAGTGTTTTTGAAAAATTTCATCGAACCCCCCTTCATGGCTTATGATCAAAAACTACGAAATTTGAAAACTCCGATAAGTTCGCAGAAACTCAACCGATTAACATGCGGAATGTCTTTTTGTTCATAATTTTTCGTCAATATTAATAAATTGACTAAACAAAGTGAGTTTTGTAAAAAAAGTGTTTTTGAAAAATTTCATCGAACCCCCCTTCATGGCTTATGATCAAAAACTACGAAATTTGAAAACTCCCATAAGTTCGCAGAAACTCAACCGATTAACATGCGGAATGTCTTTTTGTTCATAATTTTGCGTCAATATTAATAAACTGACTCAAAAATATGAGTTTTGTAAAAAAAGTGTTTTTGAAAAATTTCATCGAACCCCCCTTCATGGCTTATGATCAAAAACTACGAAATTTGAAAACTCCGATAAGTTCGCAGAAACTCAACCGATTAACATGCGGAATGTCTTTTTGTTCAAAATTTTGCGTCAATATTAATAAATTGACTCAACAATCTGAGTTTTGTAAAAAAAGTGTTTTTGAAAAATTTCATCGAACCCCCCTTCATGGCTTATGATCAAAAACTACGAAATTTGAAAACTCCGATAAGTTCGCAGAAACTCAACCGATTAACATGCGGAATGTCTTTTTGTTCATAATTTTGCGTCAATATTAATAAACTGACTCAAAAATATGAGTTTTGTAAAAAAAGTGTTTTTGAAAAATTTCATCGAACCCCCCTTGATGGCTTATGATCAAAAACTACGAAATTTGAAAACTCCCATAAGTTCGCAGAAACTCAACCGATTAACATGCGGAATGTCTTTTTGTTCATAATTTTGCGTCAATATTAATAAATTGACTAAACAAAGTGAGTTTTGTAAAAAAAGTGTTTTTGAAAAATTTCATCGAACCCCCCTTCATGGCTTATGATCAAAAACTACGAAATTTGAAAACTCCGATAAGTTCGCAGAAACTCAAGCGATTAACATGCGGAATGTCTTTTTGTTCATAATTTTGCGTCAATATTAATAAACTGACTCAAAAATATGAGTTTTGTAAAAAAAGGTTTTTTTGAAAAATTTCATCGAAATGGCTTATGATCAAAAACTACGAAATTTGAAAACTCCCATAAGTTCGCAGAAACTCAACCGATTAACATGCGGAATGTCTTTTTGTTCATAATTTTGCGTCAATAATAATAAACTGACTCAAAAATATGAGTATTCTAAAAAAAGTGTTTTTGAAAAATTTCATCGAACCCCCCTTCATGGCTTATAATCAAAAACTACGAAATTTTAAAACTCCCATAAGTTCGCAGAAACTCAACCGATTAACATGCGGAATGTCTTTTTGTTCATAATTTTGCGTCAATATTAATAAATTGACTAAACAAAGTGAGTTTTGTAAAAAAAGTGCTTTTGAAAAATTTCATCGAACCCCCCTTCATGGCTTATGATCAAAAACAACGAAATTTGAAAACTCCGATAAGTTCGCAGAAACTCAAGCGATTAACATGCGTAATGTCTTTTTGTTCATAGTTTTGCGTCTATATTAATAAATTGACTCAACAATCTGAGTTTTGTAAAAAAAGTGTTTTTGAAAAATTTCATCGAACCCCCCTCCATGGCTTATGATCAAAAACTACGAAATTTGAAAACTCCCATAAGTTCGCAGAAACTCAACCGATTAACATGCGGAATGTCTTTTTGATCATAATTTTGCGTCAATATTAATAAACTGACTCAAAAATATGAGTTTTGTAAAAAAAGTGTTTTTGAAAAATTTCATCGAACTCCCCTTCATGGCTTATGATCAAAAACTACGAAATTTGAAAACTCCCATAAGTTCGCAGAAACTCAACCGATTAACATGCGGAATGTCTTTTTGTTCATAATTTTGCGTCAATATTAATAAATTGACTAAACAAAGTGAGTTTTGTAAAAAAAGTGTTTTTGAAAAATTTCATCGAACCCCCCTTCATGGCTTATGATCAAAAACTACGAAATTTGAAAACTCCCATAAGTTCGCAGAAACTCAACCGATTAACATGCGGAATGTCTTTTTGTTCATAATTTTGCGTCAATATTTATAAACTGACTCAAAAATATGAGTTTTGTAAAAAAAGTGTTTTTGAAAAATTTCATCGAACCCCCCTTCATGGCTTATGATCAAAAACTACGAAATTTGAAAACTCCGATAAGTTCGCAGAAACTCAACTTATTAACATGCGGAATGTCTTTTTGTTCATAATTTTGCGTCAATATTAATAAACTGACTCAAAAATATGAGTTTTGTAAAAAAAAGTGTTTTTGAAAAATTTCATCGAACCCCCCTTCATGGCTTATGATCAAAAACTACGAAATTTGAAAACTCCCATAAGTTCGCAGAAACTCAACCGATTAACATGCGGAATGTCTTTTTGTTCATAATTTTGCGTCAATATTAATAAATTGACTAAACAAAGTGAGTTTTGTAAAAAAACTGTTTTTGAAAAATTTCATCGAACCCCCCTTCATGGCTTATGATCAAAAACTACGAAATTTGAAAACTCCGATAAGTTCGCAGAAACTCAAGCGATTAACATGCGGAATGTCTTTTTGTTCATAATTTTGCGTCAATATTAATAAACTGACTCAAAAATATGAGTTTTGTAAAAAAAGGTTTTTTTTAAAAAGTTCATCGAAATGGCTTATGATCAAAAACTACGAAATTTGAAAACTCCCATAAGTTCGCAGAAACTCAACCGATTGAATGTCTTTTTGTTCATAATTTTGCGTCAATATTAATAAATTGACTAAACAAAGTGAGTTTTGTAAAAAAAGTGTTTTTGAAAAATTTCATCGAACCCCCCTTCATGGCTTATGATCAAAAACTACGAAATTTGAAAACTCCGATAAGTTCGCAGAAACTCAACCGATTAACATGCGGAATGTCTTTTTGTTCAAAATTTTGCGTCAATATTAATAAACTGACTCAAAAATATGAGTTTTGTAAGAAAAGTGTTTTTGAAAAATTTCATCGAACCCCTCTTCATGGCTTATGATCAAAAACTACGAAATTTGAAAACTCCCATAAGTTCGCAGAAACTCAACCGATTAACATGCGGAATGTCTTTTTGTTCATAATTTTGCGTCAATATTAATAAATTGACTAAACAAAGTGAGTTTTGTAAAAAAAGTGTTTTTGAAAAATTTCATCGAACCCCCCTTCATGGCTTATGATCAAAAACTACGAAATTTGAAAACTCCCATAAGTTCGCAGAAACTCAACCGATTAACATGCGGAATGTCTTTTTGTTCATAATTTTGCGTCAATATTAATAAATTGACTAAACAAAGTGAGTTTTGTTAAAAAAGTGTTTTTGAAAAATTTCATCGAACCCCCCTTCATGGCTTATGATCAAAAACTACGAAATTTGAAAACTCCCATAAGTTCGCAGAAACTCAACCGATTAACATGCGGAATGTCTTTTTGTTCATAATTTTGCGTCAATATTAATAAATTGACTAAACAAAGTGAGTTTTGTAAAAAAAGTGTTTTTGAAAAATTTCATCGAACCCCCCTTCATGGCTTATGATCAAAAACTACGAAATTTGAAAACTCCCATAAGTTCGCAGAAACTCAACCGATTAACATGCGGAATGTCTTTTTGTTCAAAATTTTGCGTCAATATTAATAAACTGACTCAAAAATATGAGTTTTGTAAGAAAAGTGTTTTTGAAAAATTTCATCGAACCCCCCTTCATGGCTTATGATCAAAAACTACGAAATTTGAAAACTCCCATAAGTTCGCAGAAACTCAACCGATTAACATGCGGAATGTCTTTTTGTTCATAATTTTGCGTCAATATTAATAAATTGACTAAACAAAGTGAGTTTTGTAAAAAAAGTGTTTTTGAAAAATTTCATCGAACCCCCCTTCATGGCTTATGATCAAAAACTACGAAATTTGAAAACTCCCATAAGTTCGCAGAAACTCAACCGATTAACATGCGGAATGTCTTTTTGTTCATAATTTTGCGTCAATATTAATAAATTGACTAAACAAAGTGAGTTTTGTAAAAAAAGTGTTTTTGAAAAATTTCATCGAACCCCCCTTCATGGCTTATGATCAAAAACTACGAAATTTGAAAACTCCCATAAGTTCGCAGAAACTCAACCGATTAACATGCGGAATGTCTTTTTGTTCATAATTTTGCGTCAATATTAATAAACTGACTCAAAAATATGAGTTTTGTAAAAAAAGTGTTTTTGAAAAATTTCATCGAACCCCCCTTCATGGCTTATGATCAAAAACAACGAAATTTGAAAACTCCCATAAGTTCGCAGAAACTCAACCGATTAACATGCGGAATGTCTTTTTGTTCAAAATTTTGCGTCAATATTAATAAATTGACTTAACAATCTGAGTTTTGTAAAAAAAGTGTTTTTGAAAAATTTCATCGAACCCCCCTCCATGGCTTATGATCAAAAACTACGAAATTTGAAAACTCCCATAAGTTCGCAGAAACTCAACCGATTAACATGCGGAATGTCTTTTTGATAATAATTTTGCGTCAATATTAATAAACTGACTCAAAAATATGAGTTTTGTAAAAAAAGTGTTTTTGAAAAATTTCATCGAACCCCCCTTCATGGCTTATGATCAAAAACTACGAAATTTGAAAACTCCCATAAGTTCGCAGAAACTCAACCGATTAACATGCGGAATGTCTTTTTGTTCATAATTTTGCGTCAATATTAATAAATTGACTAAACAAAGTGAGTTTTGTAAAAAAAGTGTTTTTGAAAAATTTCATCGAACCCCCCTTCATGGCTTATGATCAAAAACTACGAAATTTGAAAACTCCGATAAGTTCGCAGAAACTCAAGCGATTAACATGCGGAATGTCTTTTTGTTCATAATTTTGCGTCAATATTAATAAACTGACTCAAAAATATGAGTTTTGTAAAAAAAGGTTTTTTTGAAAAATTTCATCGAAATGGCTTATGATCAAAAACTACGAAATTTGAAAACTCCCATAAGTTGGCAGAAACTCAACCGATTAACATGCGGAATGTCTTTTTGTTCATAATTTTGCGTCAATATTAATAAACTGACTCAAAAATATGAGTTTTGTAAAAAAAGTGTTTTTGAAAAATTTCATCGAACCCCCCTTCATGGCTTATAATCAAAAACTACGAAATTTTAAAACTCCCATAAGTTCGCAGAAACTCAACCGATTAACATGCGGAATGTCTTTTTGTTCATAATTTTGCGTCAATATTAATAAATTGACTAAACAAAGTGAGTTTTGTAAAAAAAGTGTTTTTGAAAAATTTCATCGAACCCCCCTTCATGGCTTATGATCAAAAACTACGAAATTTGAAAACTCCGATAAGTTCGCAGAAACTCAAGCGATTAACATGCGTAATGTCTTTTTGTTCATAGTTTTGCGTCAATATTAATAAACTGACTCAAAAATATGAGTTTTGTAAAAAAAGTGTTTTTGAAAAATTTCATCGAACCCCCCTTCATGGCTTATGATCAAAAACTACGAAATTTGAAAACTCCGATAAGTTCGCAGAAACTCAACCGATTAACATGCGGAATGTCTTTTTGTTCAAAATTTTGCGTCAATATTAATAAACTGACTCAAAAATATGAGTTTTGTAAGAAAAGTGTTTTTGAAAAATTTCATCGAACCCCTCTTCATGGCTTATGATCAAAAACTACGAAATTTGAAAACTCCCATAAGTTCGCAGAAACTCAACCGATTAACATGCGGAATGTCTTTTTGTTCATAATTTTGCGTCAATATTAATAAATTGACTAAACAAAGTGAGTTTTGTAAAAAAAGTGTTTTTGAAAAATTTCATCGAACCCCCCTTCATGGCTTATGATCAAAAACTACGAAATTTGAAAACTCCCATAAGTTCGCAGAAACTCAACCGATTAACATGCGGAATGTCTTTTTGTTCATAATTTTGCGTCAATATTAATAAATTGACTAAACAAAGTGAGTTTTGTTAAAAAAGTGTTTTTGAAAAATTTCATCGAACCCCCCTTCATGGCTTATGATCAAAAACTACGAAATTTGAAAACTCCCATAAGTTCGCAGAAACTCAACCGATTAACATGCGGAATGTCTTTTTGTTCATAATTTTGCGTCAATATTAATAAATTGACTAAACAAAGTGAGTTTTGTAAAAAAAGTGTTTTTGAAAAATTTCATCGAACCCCCCTTCATGGCTTATGATCAAAAACTACGAAATTTGAAAACTCCCATAAGTTCGCAGAAACTCAACCGATTAACATGCGGAATGTCTTTTTGTTCAAAATTTTGCGTCAATATTAATAAACTGACTCAAAAATATGAGTTTTGTAAGAAAAGTGTTTTTGAAAAATTTCATCGAACCCCCCTTCATGGCTTATGATCAAAAACTACGAAATTTGAAAACTCCCATAAGTTCGCAGAAACTCAACCGATTAACATGCGGAATGTCTTTTTGTTCATAATTTTGCGTCAATATTAATAAATTGACTAAACAAAGTGAGTTTTGTAAAAAAAGTGTTTTTGAAAAATTTCATGGCTTATGATCAAAAACTACGAAATTTGAAATTTCCCATAAGTTCGCAGAAACTCAACCGATTAACATGCGGAATGTCTTTTTGTTCATAATTTTGCGTCAATATTAATAAATTGACTAAACAATGTGAGTTTTGTTAAAAAAGTGTTTTTGAAAAATTTCATCGAACCCCCCTTCATGGCTTATGATCAAAAACTACGAAATTTGAATACTCCCATAAGTTCGCAGAAACTCAACCGATTAACATGCGGAATGTCTTTTTGTTCAAAATTTTGCGTCAATATTAATAAACTGACTCAAAAATCTGAGTTTTGTAAAAAAAGTGTTTTTGAAAAATTTCATCGAACCCCCCTTCATGGCTTATGATCAAAAACTACGAAATTTGAAAACTCCGATAAGTTCGCAGAAACTCAACCGATTAACATGCGGAATGTCTTTTTGTTCAAAATTTTGCGTCAATATTAATAAATTGACTCAACAATCTGAGTTTTGTAAAAAAAGTGTTTTTGAAAAATTTCATCGAACCCCCCTTCATGGCTTATGATCAAAAACTACGAAATTTGAAAACTCCCATAAGTTCGCAGAAACTCAACCGATTAACATGCGTAATGTCTTTTTGTTCAAAATTTTGCATCAATATTAATAAATTGACTCAACAATCTGAGTTTTGGCTTATGATCAAAAACTACGAAATTTGAAAACTCCCATAAGTTCGCAGAAACTCAAGCGATTAACATGCGGAATGTCTTTTTGTTCAAAATTTTGCGTCAATATTAATAAATTGACTAAACAAAGTGAGTTTTGTAAAAAAAGTGTTTTTGAAAAATTTCATCGAACCCCCCTTCATGGCTTATGATCAAAAACTACGAAATTTGAAAACTCCGATAAGTTCGCAGAAACTCAAGCGATTAACATGCGTAATGTCTTTTTGTTCATAGTTTTGCGTCAATATTAATAAACTGACTCAAAAATATGAGTTTTGTAAAAAAAGTGTTTTTGAAAAATTTCATCGAACCCCCCTTCATGGCTTATGATCAAAAACTACGAAATTTGAAAACTCCGATAAGTTCGCAGAAACTCAACCGATTAACATGCGGAATGTCTTTTTGTTCAAAATTTTGCGTCAATATTAATAAACTGACTCAAAAATATGAGTTTTGTAAGAAAAGTGTTTTTGAAAAATTTCATCGAACCCCTCTTCATGGCTTATGATCAAAAACTACGAAATTTGAAAACTCCCATAAGTTCGCAGAAACTCAACCGATTAACATGCGGAATGTCTTTTTGTTCATAATTTTGCGTCAATATTAATAAATTGACTAAACAAAGTGAGTTTTGTAAAAAAAGTGTTTTTGAAAAATTTCATCGAACCCCCCTTCATGGCTTATGATCAAAAACTACGAAATTTGAAAACTCCCATAAGTTCGCAGAAACTCAACCGATTAACATGCGGAATGTCTTTTTGTTCATAATTTTGCGTCAATATTAATAAATTGACTAAACAAAGTGAGTTTTGTTAAAAAAGTGTTTTTGAAAAATTTCATCGAACCCCCCTTCATGGCTTATGATCAAAAACTACGAAATTTGAAAACTCCCATAAGTTCGCAGAAACTCAACCGATTAACATGCGGAATGTCTTTTTGTTCATAATTTTGCGTCAATATTAATAAATTGACTAAACAAAGTGAGTTTTGTAAAAAAAGTGTTTTTGAAAAATTTCATCGAACCCCCCTTCATGGCTTATGATCAAAAACTACGAAATTTGAAAACTCCCATAAGTTCGCAGAAACTCAACCGATTAACATGCGGAATGTCTTTTTGTTCAAAATTTTGCGTCAATATTAATAAACTGACTCAAAAATATGAGTTTTGTAAGAAAAGTGTTTTTGAAAAATTTCATCGAACCCCCCTTCATGGCTTATGATCAAAAACTACGAAATTTGAAAACTCCCATAAGTTCGCAGAAACTCAACCGATTAACATGCGGAATGTCTTTTTGTTCATAATTTTGCGTCAATATTAATAAATTGACTAAACAAAGTGAGTTTTGTAAAAAAAGTGTTTTTGAAAAATTTCATGGCTTATGATCAAAAACTACGAAATTTGAAATTTCCCATAAGTTCGCAGAAACTCAACCGATTAACATGCGGAATGTCTTTTTGTTCATAATTTTGCGTCAATATTAATAAATTGACTAAACAATGTGAGTTTTGTTAAAAAAGTGTTTTTGAAAAATTTCATCGAACCCCCCTTCATGGCTTATGATCAAAAACTACGAAATTTGAATACTCCCATAAGTTCGCAGAAACTCAACCGATTAACATGCGGAATGTCTTTTTGTTCAAAATTTTGCGTCAATATTAATAAACTGACTCAAAAATCTGAGTTTTGTAAAAAAAGTGTTTTTGAAAAATTTCATCGAACCCCCCTTCATGGCTTATGATCAAAAACTACGAAATTTGAAAACTCCGATAAGTTCGCAGAAACTCAACCGATTAACATGCGGAATGTCTTTTTGTTCAAAATTTTGCGTCAATATTAATAAATTGACTCAACAATCTGAGTTTTGTAAAAAAAGTGTTTTTGAAAAATTTCATCGAACCCCCCTTCATGGCTTATGATCAAAAACTACGAAATTTGAAAACTCCCATAAGTTCGCAGAAACTCAACCGATTAACATGCGTAATGTCTTTTTGTTCAAAATTTTGCATCAATATTAATAAATTGACTCAACAATCTGAGTTTTGGCTTATGATCAAAAACTACGAAATTTGAAAACTCCCATAAGTTCGCAGAAACTCAACCGATTAACATGCGGAATGTCTTTCTGTTCAAAATTTTGCGTCAATATTAATAAATTGACTCAACAATCTGAGTTTTGTAAAAAAAGTGTTTTTGAAAAATTTCATCGAACCCCCCTTCATGGCTTATGATCAAAAACTACGAAATTTGAAAACTCCCATAAGTTCGCAGAAACTCAACCGATTAACATGCGGAATGTCTTTTTGTTCAAAATTTTGCGTCAATATTAATAAACTGACTTAAAAATATGAGTTTTGTAAAAAAAGTGTTTTTGAAAAATTTCATCGAACCCCCCTTCATGGCTTATGATCAAAAACTACGAAATTTGAAAACTCCGATAAGTTCGCAGAAACTCAATCGATTAACATGCGGAATGTCTTTTTGTTCAAAATTTTGCGTCAATATTAATAAATTGACTCAACAATCTGAGTTTTGTAAAAAAAGTGTTTTTGAAAAATTTCATCGAACCCCCCTTCATGGCTTATGATCAAAAACTACGAAATTTGAAAACTCCGATAAGTTCGCAGAAACTCAATCGATTAACATGCGGAATGTCTTTTTGTTCAAAATTTTGCGTCAATATTAATAAATTGACTAAACAAAGTGAGTTTTGTAAAAAAAGTGTTTTTGAAAAATTTCATCGAACCCCCCTTCATGGCTTATGATCAAAAACTACGAAATTTGAAAACTCCCATAAGTTCGCAGAAACTCAACCGATTAACATGCAGAATGTCTTTTTGTTGAAAATTTTGCGTCAATATTAATAAACTGACTCAAAAATATGAGTTTTTTTTGTAAAAACAGTGTTTTTGAAAAATTTCATCGAAATTTCATGGCTTATGATCAAAACCTACTAAATTTGAAAACTCCGATAAGTTCGCAGAAACTCAACCGATTAACATGCGGAATGTCTTTTTGTTCAAAATTTTGCGTCAATATTAATAAACTGACTCAAAAATATGAGTTTTGTAAAAAAAGTGTTTTTGAAAAATTTCATCGAACCCCCCTTCATGGCTTATGATCAAAAACTACGAAATTTGAAAACTCCCATAAGTTCGAAGAAACTCAACCGATTAACATGCGGAATGTCTTTTTGTTCAAAATTTTGCGTCAATATTAATAAACTGACTCATAAATATGAGTTTTGTGAAAAAAGTGTTTTTGAAAAATTTCATCGAAATTTCATGGCTTATGATCAAAAACTACGAAATTTGAAAACTCCGATAAGTTCGCAGAAACTCAACCGATTAACATGCGGAATGTCTTTTTGTTCAAAATTTTGCGTCAATATTAATAAACTGACTCATAAATATGAGTTTTGTGAAAAAAGTGTTTTTGAAAAATTTCATCGAAATTTCATGGCTTATGATCAAAAACTACGAAATTTGAAAACTCCCATAAGTTCGCAGAAACTCAACCGATTAACATGCGGAATGTCTTTTTGTTCATAATTTTGCGTCAATATTAATAAATTGACTAAACAAAGTGAGTTTTGTAAAAAAAGTGTTTTTGAAAAATTTCATCGAACCCCCCTTCATGGCTTATGATCAAAAACTACGAAATTTGAAAACTCCCATAAGTTCGCAGAAACTCAACCGATTAACATGCGGAATGTCTTTTTGTTCATAATTTTGCGTCAATATTAATAAATTGACTAAACAAAGTGAGTTTTGTTAAAAAAGTGTTTTTGAAAAATTTCATCGAACCCCCCTTCATGGCTTATGATCAAAAACTACGAAATTTGAAAACTCCCATAAGTTCGCAGAAACTCAACCGATTAACATGCGGAATGTCTTTTTGTTCATAATTTTGCGTCAATATTAATAAATTGACTAAACAAAGTGAGCTTTGTAAAAAAAGTGTTTTTGAAAAATTTCATCGAACCCCCCTTCATGGCTTATGATCAAAAACTACGAAATTTGAAAACTCCGATAAGTTCGAAGAAACTCAATCGATTAACATGCGGAATGTCTTTTTGTTCAAAACTTTGCGTCAATATTAATAAATTGACTCAACAATCTGAGTTTTGTAAAAAAAGTGTTTTTGAAAAATTTCATCGAACCCCCCTTCATGGCTTATGATCAAAAACTACGAAATTTGAAAACTCCCATAAGTTCGCAGAAACTCAACCGATTAACATGCGGAATGTCTTTTTGTTGAAAATTTTGCGTCAATATTAATAAACTGACTCAAAAATATGAGTTTTTTTTGTAAAAAAAGTGTTTTTGAAAAATTTCATCGAAATTTCATGGCTTATGATCAAAAACTACTAGATTTGAAAACTCCGATAAGTTCGCAGAAACTCAACCGATTAACATGCGGAATGTCTTTTTGTTCAAAATTTTGCGTCAATATTAATAAACTGACTCAAAAATATGAGTTTTGTAAAAAAAGTGTTTTTGAAAAATTTCATCGAACCCCCCTTCATGGCTTATGATCAAAAACTACGAAATTTGAAAACTCCGATAAGTTCGCAGAAACTCAACCGATTAACATGCGGAATGTCTTTTTGTTCAAAATTTTGCGTCAATATTAATAAGCTGACTCATAAATATGAGTTTTGTGAAAAAAGTGTTTTTGAAAAATTTCATCGAAATTTCATGGCTTATGATCAAAAACTACGAAATTTGAAAACTCCGATAAGTTTGCAGAAACTCAACCGATTAACATGCGGAATGTCTTTTTGTTGAAAATTTTGCGTCAATATTAATAAACTGACTCAAAAATATGAGTTTTGTAAAAAAAGTGTTTTTGAAAAATTTCATCGAACCCCCCTTCATGGCTTATGATCAAAAACTACGAAATTTGAAAACTCCGATAAGTTCGCAGAAACTCAACCGATTAACATGCGGAATGTCTTTTTGTTCAAAATTTTGCGTCAATATTAATAAACTGACTCATAAATATGAGTTTTGTGAAAAAAGTGTTTTTGAAAAATTTCATCGAAATTTCATGGCTTATGATCAAAAACTACGAAATTTGAAAACTCCGATAAGTTCGCAGAAACTCAACCGATTAACATGCGGAATGTCTTTTTGTTCATAATTTTGCGTTAATATTTATAAATTGACTAAACAAAGTGAGTTTTGTAAAAAAAGTGTTTTTGAAAAATTTCATCGAACCCCCCTTCATGGCTTATGATCAAAAACTACAAAATTTGAAAACTCCGATAAGTTCGCAGAAACTCATCCGATTAACATGCGGAATGTCTTTTTGTTCATAATTTTGCGTCAATATTAATAAATTGACTAAACAAAGTGAGTTTTGTAAAAAAAGTGTTTTTGAAAAATTTCATCGAACCCCCCTTCATGGCTTATGATCAAAAACTACGAAATTTGAAAACTCCCATAAGTTCGCAGAAACTCAACCGATTAACATGCGGAATGTCTTTTTGTTCAAAATTTTGCGTCAATATTAATAAATTGACTCAACAATCTGAGTTTTGTAAAAAAAGTGTTTTTGAAAAATTTCATCGAACCCCCCTTCATGGCTTATGATCAAAAACTACGAAATTTGAAAACTCCCATAAGTTCGCAGAAACTCAACCGATTAACATGCGGAATGTCTTTTTGTTCATAATTTTGCGTCAATATTAATAAATTGACTAAACAAAGTGAGTTTTGTAAAAAAAGTGTTTTTGAAAAATTTCATCGAACCCCCCTTCATGGCTTATGATCAAAAACTACGAAATTTGAAAACTCCGATAAGTTCGCAGAAACTCAACCGATTAACATGCGGAATGTCTTTTTGTTCATAATTTTGCGTCAATATTAATAAATTGACTAAACAAAGTGAGTTTTGTAAAAAAAGTGTTTTTGAAAAATTTCATCGAACCCCGTTCATGGCTTATGATCAAAAACTACGAAATTTGAAAACTCCCATAAGTTCGCAGAAACTCAACCGATTAACATGCGGAATGTCTTTTTGTTTATAATTTTGCGTCAATATTAATAAATTGACTAAACAAAGTGAGTTTTGTAAAAATAGTGTTTTTGAAAAATTTCATCGAACCCCCCTTCATGGCTTATGATCAAAAACTACGAAATTTGAAAACTCCCATAAGTTCGCAGAAACTCAACCGATTAACATGCGGAATGTCTTTTTGTTCATAATTTTGCGTCAATATTAATAAATTGACTAAACAAAGTGAGTTTTGTAAAAAAAGTGTTTTTGAAAAATTTCATCGAACCCCCCTTCATGGCTTATGATCAAAAACTACGAAATTTGAAAACTCCCATAAGTTCGCAGAAACTCAACCGATTAACATGCGGAATGTCTTTTTGTTCATAATTTTGCGTCAATATTAATAAATTGACTAAACAAAGTGAGTTTTGTAAAAAAAGTGTTTTTGAAAAATTTCATCGAACCCCCCTTCATGGCTTATGATCAAAAACTACGAAATTTGAAAACTCCGATAAGTTCGCAGAAACTCAACCGATTAACATGCGGAATGTCTTTTTGTTCAAAATTTTGCGTCAATATTAATAAACTGACTCATAAATATGAGTTTTGTGAAAAAAGTGTTTTTGAAAAATTTCATCGAAATTTCATGGCTTATGATCAAAAACTACGAAATTTGAAAACTCCGATAAGTTCGCAGAAACTCAACCGATTAACATGCGGAATGTCTTTTTGTTCATAATTTTGCGTTAATATTAATAAATTGACTAAACAAAGTGAGTTTTGTAAAAAAAGTGTTTTTGAAAAATTTCATCGAACCCCCCTTCATGGCTTATGATCAAAAACTACAAAATTTGAAAACTCCGATAAGTTCGCAGAAACTCATCCGATTAACATGCGGAATGTCTTTTTGTTCATAATTTTGCGTCAATATTAATAAATTGACTAAACAAAGTGAGTTTTGTAAAAAAAGTGTTTTTGAAAAATTTCATCGAACCCCCCTTCATGGCTTATGATCAAAAACTACGAAATTTGAAAACTCCCATAAGTTCGCAGAAACTCAACCGATTAACATGCGGAATGTCTTTTTGTTCAAAATTTTGCGTCAATATTAATAAATTGACTCAACAATCTGAGTTTCGTAAAAAAAGTGTTTTTGAAAAATTTCATCGAACCCCCCTTCATGGCTTATGATCAAAAACTACGAAATTTGAAAACTCCCATAAGTTCGCAGAAACTCAACCGATTAACATGCGGAATGTCTTTTTGTTCATAATTTTGCGTCAATATTAATAAATTGACTAAACAAAGTGAGTTTTGTAAAAAAAGTGTTTTTGAAAAATTTCATCGAACCCCCCTTCATGGCTTATGATCAAAAACTACGAAATTTGAAAACTCCGATAAGTTCGCAGAAACTCAACCGATTAACATGCGGAATGTCTTTTTGTTCATAATTTTGCGTCAATATTAATAAATTGACTAAACAAAGTGAGTTTTGTAAAAAAAGTGTTTTTGAAAAATTTCATCGAACCCCCCTTCATGGCTTATGATCAAAAACTACGAAATTTGAAAACTCCCATAAGTTCGCAGAAACTCAACCGATTAACATGCGGAATGTCTTTTTGTTCATAATTTTGCGTCAATATTAATAAATTGACTAAACAAAGTGAGTTTTGTAAAAATAGTGTTTTTGAAAAATTTCATCGAACCCCCCTTCATGGCTTATGATCAAAAACTACGAAATTTGAAAACTCCCATAAGTTCGCAGAAACTCAACCGATTAACATGCGGAATGTCTTTTTGTTCATAATTTTGCGTCAATATTAATAAATTGACTAAACAAAGTGAGTTTTGTAAAAAAAGTGTTTTTGAAAAATTTCATCGAACCCCCCTTCATGGCTTATGATCAAAAACTACGAAATTTGAAAACTCCCATAAGTTCGCAGAAACTCAACCGATTAACATGCGGAACGTCTTTTTGTTCATAATTTTGCGTCAATATTAATAAATTGACTAAACAAAGTGAGTTTTGTAAAAAAAGTGTTTTTGAAAAATTTCATCGAACCCCCCTTCATGGCTTATGATCAAAAACTACGAAATTTGAAAACTCCGATAAGTTCGCAGAAACTCAACCGATTAACATGCGGAATGTCTTTTTGTTCATAATTTTGCGTCAATATTAATAAATTGACTAAACAAAGTGAGTTTTGTAAAAAAAGTGTTTTTGAAAAATTTCATCGAACCCCCCTTCATGGCTTATGATCAAAAACTACGAAATTTGAAAACTCCCATAAGTTCGAAGAAACTCAACCGATTAACATGCGGAATGTCTTTTTGTTCAAAATTTTGCGTCAATATTAATAAACTGACTCATAAATATGAGTTTTGTGAAAAAAGTGTTTTTGAAAAATTTCATCGAAATTTCATGGCTTATGATCAAAAACTACGAAATTTGAAAACTCCGATAAGTTCGCAGAAACTCAACCGATTAACATGCGGAATGTCTTTTTGTTGAAAATTTTGCGTCAATATTAATAAACTGACTCAAAAATATGAGTTTTGTAAAAAAAGTGTTTTTGAAAAATTTCATCGAACCCCCCTTCATGGCTTATGATCAAAAACTACGAAATTTGAAAACTCCGATAAGTTCGCAGAAACTCAACCGATTAACATGCGGAATGTCTTTTTGTTCAAAATTTTGCGTCAATATTAATAAACTGACTCATTAATATGAGTTTTGTGAAAAAAGTGTTTTTGAAAAATTTCATCGAAATTTCATGGCTTATGATCAAAAACTACGAAATTTGAAAACTCCCATAAGTTCGCAGAAACTCAGCCGATTAACATGCGGAATGTCTTTTTGTTCATAATTTTGCGTCAATATTAATAAATTGACTAAACAAAGTGAGTTTTGTAAAAAAAGTGTTTTTGAAAAATTTCATCGAACCCCCCTTCATGGCTTATGATCAAAAACTACGAAATTTGAAAACTCCCATAAGTTCGCAGAAACTCAACCGATTAACATGCGGAATGTCTTTTTGTTCATAATTTTGCGTCAATATTAATAAACTGACTCAAAAATATGAGTTTTGTAAAAAAAGTGTTTTTGAAAAATTTCATCGAACCCCCCTTCATGGCTTATGATCAAAAACTACGAAATTTGAAAACTCCGATAAGTTCGCAGAAACTCAACCGATTAACATGCGGAATGTCTTTTTGTTCATAATTTTGCGTCAATATTAATAAATTGACTAAACAAAGTGAGTTTTGTAAAAAAAGTGTTTTTGAAAAATTTCATCGAACCCCCCTTCATGGCTTATGATCAAAAACTACGAAATTTGAAAACTCCCATAAGTTCGCAGAAACTCAACCGATTAACATGCGGAATGTCTTTTTGTTCATAATTTTGCGTCAATATTAATAAACTGACTCAAAAATATGAGTTTTGTAAAAAAAGTGTTTTTGATAAATTTCATCGAACCCCCCTTCATGGCTTATGATCAAAAACTACGAAATTTGAAAACTCCCATAAGTTCGCAGAAACTCAACCGATTAACATGCGGAATGTCTTTTTGTTCATAATTTTGCGTCAATATTAATAAACTGACTCAACAATCTGAGTTTTGTAAAAAAAGTGTTTTTGAAAAATTTCATCGAACCCCCCTTCATGGCTTATGATCAAAAACTACGAAATTTGAAAACTCCGATAAGTTCGCAGAAACTCAACCGATTAACATGCGGAATGTCTTTTTGTTCATAATTTTGCGTCAATATTAATAAATTGACTAAACAAAGTGAGTTTTGTAAAAAAAGTGTTTTTGAAAAATTTCATCGAAGGGGGCTTCATGGCTTATGATCAAAAACTACGAAATTTGAAAACTCCCATAAGTTCGAAGAAACTCAACCGATTAACATGCGGAATGTCTTTTTGTTCAAAATTTTGCGTCAATATTAATAAACTGACTAATAAATATGAGTTTTGTGAAAAAAGTGTTTTTGAAAAATTTCATCGAAATTTCATGGCTTATGATCAAAAACTACGAAATTTGAAAACTCCGATAAGTTCGCAGAAACTCAACCGATTAACATGCGGAATGTCTTTTTGTTGAAAATTTTGCGTCAATATTAATAAACTGACTCAAAAATATGAATTTTGTAAAAAAAGTGTTTTTGAAAAATTTCATCGAACCCCCCTTCATGGCTTATGATCAAAAACTACGAAATTTGAAAACTCCGATAAGTTCGCAGAAACTCATGGCTTATGATCAAAAACTACGAAATTTGAAAACTCCGATAAGTTCGCAGAAACTCAACCGATTAACATGCGGAATGTCTTTTTGTTCAAAATTTTGCGTCAATATTAATAAACTGACTCATAAATGTGAGTTTTGTGAAAAAAGTGTTTTTTAAAAATTTCATCGAAATTTCATGGCTTATGATCAAAAACTACGAAATTTGAAAACTCCCATAAGTTCGCAGAAACTCAACCGATTAACATGCGGAATGTCTTTTTGTTCATAATTTTGCGTCAATATTAATAAATTGACTAAACAAAGTGAGTTTTGTAAAAAAAGTGTTTTTGAAAAATTTCATCGAACCCCCCTTCATGGCTTATGATCAAAAACTACGAAATTTGAAAACTCCCATAAGTTCGCAGAAACTCAACCGATTAACATGCGGAATGTCTTTTTGTTCATAATTTTGCGTCAATATTAATAAATTGACTAAACAAAGTGAGTTTTGTTAAAAAAGTGTTTTTGAAAAATTTCATCGAACCCCCCTTCATGGCTTATGATCAAAAACTACGAAATTTGAAAACTCCCATAAGTTCGCAGAAACTCAACCGATTAACATGCGGAATGTCTTTTTGTTCATAATTTTGCGTCAATATTAATAAATTGACTAAACAAAGTGAGTTTTGTAAAAAAAGTGTTTTTGAAAAATTTCATCGAACCCCCCTTCATGGCTTATGATCAAAAACTACGAAATTTGAAAACTCCCATAAGTTCGCAGAAACTCAACCGATTAACATGCGGAATGTCTTTTTGTTCATAATTTTGCGTCAATATTAATAAATTGACTAAACAAAGTGAGTTTTGTTAAAAAAGTGTTTTTGAAAAATTTCATCGAACCCCCCTTCATGGCTTATGATCAAAAACTACGAAATTTGAATACTCCCATAAGTTCGCAGAAACTCAACCGATTAACATGCGGAATGTCTTTTTGTTCAAAATTTTGCGTCAATATTAATAAACTGACTCAAAAATCTGAGTTTTGTAAAAAAAGTGTTTTTGAAAAATTTCATCGAACCCCCCTTCATGGCTTATGATCAAAAACTACGAAATTTGAAAACTCCGATAAGTTCGCAGAAACTCAACCGATTAACATGCGGAATGTCTTTTTGTTGAAAATTTTGCGTCAATATTAATAAATTGACTCAACAATCTGAGTTTTGTAAAAAAAGTGTTTTTGAAAAATTTCATCGAACCCCCCTTCATGGCTTATGATCAAAAACTACGAAATTTGAAAACTCCCATAAGTTCGCAGAAACTCAACCGATTAACATGCGTAATGTCTTTTTGTTCAAAATTTTGCGTCAATATTAATAAATTGACTCAACAATCTGAGTTTTGGCTTATGATCAAAAACTACGAAATTTGAAAACTCCCATAAGTTCGCAGAAACTCAACCGATTAACATGCGGAATGTCTTTTTGTTCATAATTTTGCGTCAATATTAATAAATTGACTAAACAAAGTGAGTTTTGTAAAAAAAGTGTTTTTGAAAAATTTCATCGAACCCCCCTTCATGGCTTATGATCAAAAACTACGAAATTTGAAAACTCCCATAAGTTCGCAGAAACTCAACCGATTAACATGCGGAATGTCTTTTTGTTCATAATTTTGCGTCAATATTAATAAATTGACTAAACAAAGTGAGTTTTGTAAAAAAAGTGTTTTTGAAAAATTTCATCGAACCCCCCTTCATGGCTTATGATCAAAAACTACGAAATTTGAAAACTCCCATAAGTTCGCAGAAACTCAACCGATTAACATGCGGAATGTCTTTTTGTTCATAATTTTGCGTCAATATTAATAAATTGACTAAACAAAGTGAGTTTTGTTAAAAAAGTGTTTTTGAAAAATTTCATCGAACCCCCCTTCATGGCTTATGATCAAAAACTACGAAATTTGAATACTCCCATAAGTTCGCAGAAACTCAACCGATTAACATGCGGAATGTCTTTTTGTTCAAAATTTTGCGTCAATATTAATAAACTGACTCAAAAATCTGAGTTTTGTAAAAAAAGTGTTTTTGAAAAATTTCATCGAACCCCCCTTCATGGCTTATGATCAAAAACTACGAAATTTGAAAACTCCGATAAGTTCGCAGAAACTCAACCGATTAACATGCGGAATGTCTTTTTGTTCAAAATTTTGCGTCAATATTAATAAATTGACTCAACAATCTGAGTTTTGTAAAAAAAGTGTTTTTGAAAAATTTCATCGAACCCCCCTTCATGGCTTATGATCAAAAACTACGAAATTTGAAAACTCCCATAAGTTCGCAGAAACTCAACCGATTAACATGCGTAATGTCTTTTTGTTCAAAATTTTGCGTCAATATTAATAAATTGACTCAACAATCTGAGTTTTGGCTTATGATCAAAAACTACGAAATTTGAAAACTCCCATAAGTTCGCAGAAACTCAACCGATTAACATGCGGAATGTCTTTTTGTTCAAAATTTTGCGTCAATATTAATAAATTGACTCAACAATCTGAGTTTTGTAAAAAAAGTGTTTTTGAAAAATTTCATCGAACCCCCCTTCATGGCTTATGATCAAAAACTACGAAATTTGAAAACTCCCATAAGTTCGCAGAAACTCAACCGATTAACATGCGGAATGTCTTTTTGTTCAAAATTTTGCGTCAATATTAATAAACTGACTCAAAAATATGAGTTTTGTAAAAAAAGTGTTTTTGAAAAATTTCATCGAACCCCCCTTCATGGCTTATGATCAAAAACTACGAAATTTGAAAACTCCGATAAGTTCGCAGAAACTCAACCGATTAACATGCGGAATGTCTTTTTGTTCAAAATTTTGCGTCAATATTAATAAATTGACTCAACAATCTGAGTTTTGTAAAAAAAGTGTTATTGAAAAATTTCATCGAACCCCCTTCATGGCTTATGATCAAAAACTACGAAATTTCAAAACTCCCATAATTTCGCAGAAACTCAACCGATTAACATGCGGAATGTCTTTTTGTTCATAGTTTTGCGTCAATATTAATAAACTGACTCAAAAATATGAGTTTTGTAAAAAAAGTGTTTTTGAAAAATTTCATCGAACCCCCCTTCATGGCTTATGATCAAAAACTACGAAATTTGAAAACTCCGATAAGTTCGCAGAAACTCAATCGATTAACATGCGGAATGTCTTTTTGTTCAAAATTTTGCGTCAATATTAATAAATTGACTCAACAATCTGAGTTTTGTAAAAAAAGTGTTTTTGAAAAATTTCATCGAATCCCCCTTCATGGCTTATGATCAAAAACTACGAAATTTGAAAACTCCCATAAGTTCGCAGAAACTCACCCGATTAACATGCGGAATGTCTTTTTGTTAAAAATTTTGCGTCAATATTAATAAATTGACTAAACAAAGTGAGTTTTGTAAAAAAATTGTTTTTGAAAAATTTCATCGAACCCCCCTTCATGGCTTATGATCAAAAACTACGAAATTTGAAAACTCCGATAAGTTCGAAGAAACTCAATCGATTAACATGCGGAATGTCTTTTTGTTCAAAATTTTGCGTCAATATTAATAAATTGACTCAACAATCTGAGTTTTGTAAAAAAAGTGTTTTTGAAAAATTTCATCGAACCCCCCTTCATGGCTTATGATCAAAAACTACGAAATTTGAAAACTCCCATAAGTTCGCAGAAACTCAACCGATTAACATGCGGAATGTCTTTTTGTTGAAAATTTTGCGTCAATATTAATAAACTGACTCAAAAATATGAGTTTTTTTTGTAAAAAAAGTGTTTTTGAAAAATTTCATCGAAATTTCATGGCTTATGATCAAAAACTACTAAATTTGAAAACTCCGATAAGTTCGCAGAAACTCAACCGATTAACATGCGGAATGTCTTTTTGTTCAAAATTTTGCGTCAATATTAATAAACTGACTCAAAAATATGAGTTTTGTAAAAAAAGTGTTTTTGAAAAATTTCATCGAACCCCCCTTCATGGCTTATGATCAAAAACTACGAAATTTGAAAACTCCGATAAGTTCGCAGAAACTCAACCGATTAACATGCGGAATGTCTTTTTGTTCAAAATTTTGCGTCAATATTAATAAACTGACTCATAAATATGAGTTTTGTGAAAAAAGTGTTTTTGAAAAATTTCATCGAAATTTCATGGCTTATGATCAAAAACTACGAAATTTGAAAACTCCGATAAGTTCGCAGAAACTCAACCGATTAACATGCGGAATGTCTTTTTGTTCATAATTTTGCGTTAATATTAATAAATTGACTAAACAAAGTGAGTTTTGTAAAAAAAGTGTTTTTGAAAAATTTCATCGAACCCCCCTTCATGGCTTATGATCAAAAACTACGAAATTTGAAAACTCCGATAAGTTCGCAGAAACTCATCCGATTAACATGCGGAATGTCTTTTTGTTCATAATTTTGCGTCAATATTAATAAATTGACTAAACAAAGTGAGTTTTGTAAAAAAAGTGTTTTTGAAAAATTTCATCGAACCCCCCTTCATGGCTTATGATCAAAAACGGAATGCGGAATGTCTTTTTGTTCAAAATTTTGCGTCAATATTAATAAATTGACTCAACAATCTGAGTTTTGTAAAAAAAGTGTTTTTGAAAAATTTCATCGAACCCCCCTTCATGGCTTATGATCAAAAACTACGAAATTTGAAAACTCCCATAAGTTCGCAGAAACTCAACCGATTAACATGCGGAATGTCTTTTTGTTCATAATTTTGCGTCAATATTAATAAATTGACTAAACAAAGTGAGTTTTGTAAAAAAAGTGTTTTTGAAAAATTTCATCGAACCCCCCTTCATGGCTTATGATCAAAAACTACGAAATTTGAAAACTCCGATAAGTTCGCAGAAACTCAACCGATTAACATGCGGAATGTCTTTTTGTTCATAATTTTGCGTCAATATTAATAAATTGACTAAACAAAGTGAGTTTTGTAAAAAAAGTGTTTTTGAAAAATTTCATCGAACCCCCCTTCATGGCATATGATCAAAAACTACGAAATTTGAAAACTCCCATAAGTTCGCAGAAACTCAACCGATTAACATGCGGAATGTCTTTTTGTTCATAATTTTGCGTCAATATTAATAAATTGACTAAACAAAGTGAGTTTTGTAAAAATAGTGTTTTTGAAAAATTTCATCGAACCCCCCTTCATGGCTTATGATCAAAAACTACGAAATTTGAAAAC
Organism: Drosophila limbata; assembly: GCA_963924055.1. Classification (NCBI taxonomy): domain Eukaryota; kingdom Metazoa; phylum Arthropoda; class Insecta; order Diptera; family Drosophilidae; genus Drosophila; species Drosophila limbata. The sequence continues at coordinate 28,927 of CAWUOW010000491.1, forward strand.
TCCCATAAGTTCGCAGAAACTCAACCGATTAACATGCGGAATGTCTTTTTGTTCATAATTTTGCGTCAATATTAATAAATTGACTAAACAAAGTGAGTTTTGTAAAAAAAGTGTTTTTGAAAAATTTCATCGAACCCCCCTTCATGGCTTATGATCAAAAACTACGAAATTTGAAAACTCCCATAAGTTCGCAGAAACTCAACCGATTAACATGCGGAATGTCTTTTTGTTCATAATTTTGCGTCAATATTAATAAATTGACTAAACAAAGTGAGTTTTGTAAAAAAAGTGTTTTTGAAAAATTTCATCGAACCCCCCTTCATGGCTTATGATCAAAAACTACGAAATTTGAAAACTCCGATAAGTTCGCAGAAACTCAACCGATTAACATGCGGAATGTCTTTTTGTTCATAATTTTGCGTCAACATTAATAAATTGACTAAACAAAGTAAGTTTTGTAAAAAAAGTGTTTTTGAAAAATTTCATCGAACCCCCCTTCATGGCTTATGATCAAAAACTACGAAATTTGAAAACTCCCATAAGTTCGCAGAAACTCAACCGATTAACATGCGGAATGTCTTTTTGTTCATAATTTTGCGTCAATATTAATAAATTGACTAAACAAAGTGAGTTTTGTAAAAAAAGTGTTTTTGAAAAATTTCATCGAACCCCCCTTCATGGCTTATGATCAAAAACTACGAAATTTGAAAACTCCCATAAGTTCGCAGAAACTCAACCGATTAACATGCGGAATGTCTTTTTGTTCATAATTTTGCGTCAATATTAATAAATTGACTAAACAAAGTGAGTTTTGTAAAAAAAGTGTTTTTGAAAAATTTCATCGAACCCCCCTTCATGGCTTATGATCAAAAACTACGAAATTTGAAAACTCCCATAAGTTCGCAGAAACTCAACCGATTAACATGCGGAATGTCTTTTTGTTCAAAATTTTGCGTCAATATTAATAAATTGACTCAACAATCTGAGTTTTGTAAAAAAAGTGTTTTTGAAAAATTTCATCGAACCCCCCTTCATGGCTTATGATCAAAAACTACGAAATTTGAAAACTCCCATAAGTTCGCAGAAACTCAACCGATTAACATGCGGAATGTCTTTTTGTTCAAAATTTTGCGACAATATTAATAAACTGACTCAAAAATATGAGTTTTGTAAAAAAAGTGTTTATGAAAAATTTCATCGAACCCCCCTTCATGGCTTATGATCAAAAACTACGAAATTTGAAAACTCCGATAAGTTCGCAGAAACTCAACCGATTAACATGCGCAATGTCTTTTTGTTCAAAATTTTGCGTCAATATTAATAAATTGACTCAACAATCTGAGTTTTGTAAAAAAAGTGTTATTGAAAAATTTCATCGAACCCCCCTTCATGGCTTATGATCAAAAACTATGAAATTTGAAAACTCCCATAAGTTCGCAGAAACTCAACCGATTAACATGCGGAATGTCTTTTTGTTCATAGTTTTGCGTCAATATTAATAAACTGACTCAAAAATATGAGTTTTGTAAAAAAAGTGTTTTTGAAAAATTTCATCGAACCCCCCTTCATGGCTTATGATCAAAAACTACGAAATTTGAAAACTCCGATAAGTTCGCAGAAACTCAACCGATTAACATGCGGAATGTCTTTTTGTTCAAAATTTTGCGTCAATATTAATAAATTGACTCAACAATCTGAGTTTTGTAAAAAAAGTATTTTTGAAAAATTTCATCGAATCCCCCTTCATGGCTTATGATCAAAACCTACGAAATTTGAAAACTCCGATAAGTTCGCAGAAACTCAATCGATTAACATGCGGAATGTCTTTTTGTTCATAATTTTGCGTCAATATTAATAAATTGACTCAACAATCTGAGTTTTGTAAAAAAAGTGTTTTTGAAAAATTTCATCGAACCCCCCTTCATGGCTTATGATCAAAAACTACGAAATTTGAAAACTCCGATAAGTTCGCAGAAACTCACCCGATTAACATGCGGAATGTCTTTTTGTTAAAAATTTTGCGTCAATATTAATAAATTGACTAAACAAAGTGAGTTTTGTAAAAAAAGTGTTTTTGATAAATTTCATCGAACCCCCCTTCACGGCTTATGATCAAAAACTACGAAATTTGAAAACTCCGATAAGTTCGCAGAAACTCAATCGATTAACATGCGGAATGTCTTTTTGTTCATAATTTTGCGTCAATATTAATAAATTGACTCAACAATCTGAGTTTTGTAAAAAAAGTGTTTTTGAAAAATTTCATCGAACCCCCCTTCATGGCTTATGATCAAAAACTACGAAATTTGAAAACTCCCATAAGTTCGCAGAAACTCAACCGATTAACATGCGGAATGTCTTTTTGTTCATAATTTTGCGTCAATATTAATAAATTGACTAAACAAAGTGAGTTTTGTAAAAAAAGTGTTTTTGAAAAATATCATCGAACCCCCCTTCATGGCTTATGATCAAAAACTACGAAATTTGAAAACTCCCATAAGTTCGCAGAAACTCAACCGATTAACATGCGGAATGTCTTTTTGTTGAAAATTTTGCGTCAATATTAATAAACTGACTCAAAAATATGAGTTTTGTAAAAAAAGTGTTTTTGAAAAATTTCATCGAAATTTCATGGCTTATGATCAAAAACTACGAAATTTGAAAACTCCGATAAGTTCGCAGAAACTCAACCGATTAACATGCGGAATGTCTTTTTGTTCAAAATTTTACGTCAATATTAATAAATTGACTCAACAATCTGAGTTTTGTAAAAAAAGTGTTTTTGAAAAATTTCATCGAACCCCCCTTCATGGCTTATGATCAAAAACTACGAAATTTGAAAACTCCCATAAGTTCGCAGAAACTCAACCGATTAACATGCGGAATGTCTTTTTGTTCAAAATTTTGCGTCAATATTAATAAATTGACTCAACAATCTGAGTTTTGTAAAAAAAGTGTTTTTGAAAAATTTCATCGAACCCCCCTTCATGGCTTATGATCAAAAACTACGAAATTTGAAAACTCCCATAAGTTCGCAGAAACTCAACCGATTAACATGCGGAATGTCTTTTTGTTCATAATTTTGCGTCAATATAAATAAATTGACTAAACAAAGTGAGTTTTGTAAAAAAAGTGTTTTTGAAAAATTTCATCGAACCCCCCTTCATGGCTTATGATCAAAAACTACGAAATTTGAAAACTCCCATAAGTTCGCAGAAACTCAACCGATTAACATGCGGAATATCTTTTTGTTGAAAATTTTGCGTCAATATTAATAAACTGACTCAAAAATATGAGTTTTGTAAAAAAGTATTTTTGAAAAATTTCATCGAACCCCCCTTCATGGCTTATGATCAAAAACTACGAAATTTGAAAACTCCGATAAGTTCGCAGAAACTCAACCGATTAACATGCGGAATGTCTTTTTGTTCAAAATTTTGCGTCAATATTAATAAACTGACTCAAAAATATGAGTTTTGTGAAAAAAGTGTTTTTGAAAAATTTCATCGAAATTTCATGGCTTATGATCAAAAACTACGAAATTTGAAAACTCCGATAAGTTCGCAGAAACTCAACCGATTAACATGCGGAATGTCTTTTTGTTCATAATTTTGCGTCAATATTAATAAATTGACTAAACAAAGTGAGTTTTGTAAAAAAAGTGTTTTTGAAAAATTTCATCGAACCCCCCTTCATGGCTTATGATCAAAAACTACGAAATTTGAAAACTCCGATAAGTTCGCAGAAACTCATCCGATTAACATGCGGAATGTCTTTTTGTTCATAATTTTGCGTCAATATTAATAAATTGACTAAACAAAGTGAGTTTTGTAAAAAAAGTGTTTTTGAAAAATTTCATCGAACCCCCCTTCATGGCTTATGATCAAAAACTACGAAATTTGAAAACTCCCATAAGTTCGCAGAAACTCAACCGATTAACATGCGGAATGTCTTTTTGTTCAAAATTTTGCGTCAATATTAATAAATTGACTCAACAATCTGAGTTTTGTAAAAAAAGTGTTTTTGAAAAATTTCATCGAACCCCCCTTCATGGCTTATGATCAAAAACTACGAAATTTGAAAACTCCCATAAGTTCGCAGAAACTCAACCGATTAACATGCGGAATGTCTTTTTGTTCATAATTTTGCGTCAATATTAATAAATTGACTAAACAAAGTGAGTTTTGTAAAAAAAGTGTTTTTGAAAAATTTCATCGAACCCCCCTTCATGGCTTATGATCAAAAACTACGAAATTTGAAAACTCCCATAAGTTCGCAGAAACTCAACCGATTAACATGCGGAATGTCTTTTTGTTCAAAATTTTGCGTCAATATTAATAAATTGACTCAACAATCTGAGTTTTGTAAAAAAAAAGTTTTTGAAAAATTTCATCGAACCCCCCTTCATGGCTTATGATCAAAAACTAAGAAATTTGAAAACTACCATAAGTTCGCAGAAACTCAACCGATTAACATGCGGAATGTCTTTTTGTTTAAAATTTTGCGTCAATATTAATAAATTGACTCAACAATCTGAGTTTTGTAAAAAAAGTGTTTTTGAAAAATTTCATCGAACCCCCCTTCATGGCTTATGATCAAAAACTACGAAATTTGAAAACTCCCATAAGTTCGCAGAAACTCAACCGATTAACATGCGGAATGTCTTTTTGTTCATAATTTTGCGTCAATATTAATAAATTGACTAAACAAAGTGAGTTTTGTAAAAAAAGTGTTTTTGAAAAATTTCATCGAACCCCCCTTCATGGCTTATGATCAAAAACTACGAAATTTGAAAACTCCGATAAGTTCGCAGAAACTCAAGCGATTAACATGCGGAATGTCTTTTTGTTCATAGTTTTGCGTCAATATTAATAAACTGACTCAAAAATATGAGTTTTGTAAAAAAAGTGTTTTTGAAAAATTTCATCGAACCCCCCTTCATGGCTTATGATCAAAAACTACGAAATTTGAAAACTCCGATAAGTTCGCAGAAACTCAACCGATTAACATGCGGAATGTCTTTTTGTTCAAAATTTTGCGTCAATATTAATAAATTGACTCAACAATCTGAGTTTTGTAAAAAAAGTGTTTTTGAAAAATTTCATCGAACCCCCCTTCATGGCTTATGATCAAAAACTACGAAATTTGAAAACTCCGATAAGTTCGCAGAAACTCAAGCGATTAACATGCGGAATGTCTTTTTGTTCAAAATTTTGCGTCAATATTAATAAATTGACTCAACAATCTGAGTTTTGTAAAAAAAGTGTTTTTGAAAAATTTCATCGAATCCCCCTTCATGGCTTATGATCAAAAACTACGAAATTTGAAAACTCCCATAAGTTCGCAGAAACTCAACCGATTAACATGCGGAATGTCTTTTTGTTCATAATTTTGCGTCAATATTAATAAATTGACTAAACAAAGTAATTTTTGTAAAAAAAGTGTTTTTGAAAAATTTCATCGAACCCCCCTTCATGGCTTATGATCAAAAACTACGAAATTTGAAAACTCCGATAAGTTCGCAGAAACTCAACCGATTAACATGCGGAATGTCTTTTTGTTCATAGTTTTGCGTCAATATTAATAAACTGACTCAAAAATATGAGTTTTGTAAGAAAAGTGTTTTTGAAAAATTTCATCGAACCCCCCTTCATGGCTTATGATCAAAAACTACGAAATTTGAAAACTCCCATAAGTTAGCAGAAACTCAACCGATTAACATGCGGAATGTCTTTTTGTTCATAATTTTGCGTCAATATTAATAAATTGACTAAACAAAGTGAGTTTTGTAAAAAAAGTGTTTTTGAAAAATTTCATCGAACCCCCCTTCATGGCTTATGATCAAAAACTACGAAATTTGAAAACTCCGATAAGTTCGCAGAAACTCAACCGATTAACATGCGGAATGTCTTTTTGTTGAAAATTTTGCGTCAATATTAATAAACTGACTCAAAAATATGAGTTTTGTAAAAAAGTGTTTTTGAAAAATTTCATCGCACCCCCCTTCATGGCTTATGATCAAAAACTACGAAATTTGAAAACTCCGATAAGTTCGCAGAAACTCAACCGATTAACATGTGGAATGTCTTTTTGTTCAAATTTTGCGTCAATATTAATAAATTGACTCAAAAATCTGAGTTTTGTAAAAAAGTGTTTTGAAAAATTTCATCGAACCCCCCTTCATGGCTTATGATCAAAAACTACGAAATTTGAAAACTCCCATAAGTTCGCAGAAACTCAACCGATTAACATGCGGAATGTCTTTTTGTTCAAATTTTGCGTCAATATTAATAAATTGACTCAACAATCTGAGTTTGTAAAAAAAGTGTTTTTGAAAAATTTCATCGAACCCCCCTTCATGGCTTATGATCAAAAACTACGAAATTTGAAAACTCCCATAAGTTTGCAGAAACTCAACCGATTAACATGCGGAATGTCTTTTTGCTCATAATTTTGCGTCAATATTAATAAATTGACTAAACAAAGTGAGTTTTGTAAAAAAAGTGTTTTTGAAAAATTTCATCGAACCCCCCTTCATGGCTTATGATCAAAAACTACGAAATTTGAAAACTCCGATAAGTTCGCAGAAACTCAAGCGATTAACATGCGGAATGTCTTTTTGTTCATAGTTTTGCGTCAATATTAATAAACTGACTCAAAAATATGAGTTTTGTAAAAAAAGTGTTTTTGAAAAATTTCATCGAACCCCCCTTCATGGCATATGATCAAAAACTACGAAATTTGAAAACTCCGATAAGTTCGCAGAAACTCAAGCGATTAACATGCGGAATGTCTTTTTGTTCATAGTTTTGCGTCAATATTAATAAACTGACTCAACAATATGAGTTTTGTAAAAAAAGTGTTTTTGAAAAATTTCATCGAACC